>JADRCD010201664.1:0-35131 GCA_019843815.1 Montemys delectorum
GAGAGAGAGAGAGAGAGAGAGAGAGAGAGAGAGAGAGAGAAAGAGAGTTTCAAAGTCAGACAAGGACATGGCTTTGGAAAAGCATAAAAGTGAGATTAAGAATTATCCTGAGGAACTGGAGAGATGGCTCACCAGTTAAGAGCACTAACTGCTCTTCTAGAGGTCCTGAGTTCAAGTCCCAGCAACCACATAAGGCTCACAGCCATCTGTAATGGGACCTGACTCCCTCTTCTGATGTGTAGAAGACAGCTATATTGTACTCATATACATTAAGTAAATAATATTTGAAAAAAGAATTATTATTTTAAAAATAATAATTAGAAATAAATATATATTGAAGTTAAGTTCCCCTTAGCACTGGGAATTCCTCACCTCCATGTTAGTGACATTGGACAAACTTCCCTTTGCACAGAACAGAAGTGAGCCTGGGACTGGGATGGGCTCAGGTAGCAGAGCCTAGTCCTTGGTGGATGTGACGGACAAGGGTGCTTCCTGGAAGATGTATTTAAGCCTCAGTTTCCCAATTGGACTTGTCCTGTAGACTGTACAGAGGGTCCTAGCGTGGGGCTTTAAGAGAACTTCAGGGCAAGTGATCCTCTCTGAGCTATTCACAAGGTGGGGAGATGTACACAGTCAAGTGTTAGCTTGCAAGCTTGGGGATCAGGGTTTGATCTTCAGAAGCCACATTAAAAAGCCGGGCACAGTGGCACAGGTTTGTAATCCCAGTGCTGGGGAGGTAGAGAGTAACCAGACAGCCTGGCCTGCTTGGAAAGTTCCAGGTCAGAAAGAGACCCTGTCCTAATAAATAAGGTGCATGGCTTTTGAAGAATGGCACCCAAAGTTGACCTCGAGCCTCCATAGGCACGCACACACATGTGCACCTACACACATGTACGGCTTCACACACACACAAACATATAAAAAAGACAGATGAGAGCTATGTGTAAATGACTGGTGTGGAATGCGGCCTGGGTTGGTAGGATGTGAGGAGGAGGAGGAGGAGGAGGAGGAGGAGGAGGAGGAGGAGGAGGAGGGGAAAGGAGTTCTTGCCACTATGTGCTCGCCTCCCTCAGTGTTTGTTCTACTGTCCTCTCTTCCCTTGCTTGCTCCTCATGACACCTGCTGGCTGCAGTGGGCTGGCTCTTCAGTGAGTACCTGACTCAAGATAGCAACTGTGCTGTATGGCCATTGGTTTGGGGCTCAGGAACAAGATATCAGCTCTATGTAGGTGCCCATAATTTCATATAAAGTCCCACAGCCTGCCATGTGAACTGAAGAAGCAAAACCAGAGGTGCCACATGTCTCCCTGAGATTCCAGAAGTGGGCATGCCTCTGTGAGATCACTTGGGAGTTGAGGTGGTTCCTGACTGCTGAGTCCTTGAGATAGCCCAAGATTCGTTAAAGTCACATCATTTTTTTTTTCTCATTTGGAATCTTCATTTGCAAGCCTCTGATTCCTTCCTAAACATCTGCATTGTGAGAGGTGATGGAGAGAGATAGACAGTGGGTGAGTCTCTGTGACTTGAAATCCAGAAGACTCTCTGAGCGGAAACATTTACTGGTTGGGTCAAGTGTGTCCAACCAGCACACGGGGCTAAGCTGAGTGGGGTGGGTCTGTGGAGTCTCTGAGTCACTGAGGGTGGGGTAAGAAGTCTGGAGGTACAACGGGCAAGGGACCTGTCCCTCTTGTGTGGGAAGATTTGGAGAATGTACCCCAGGAGTCTTGCTGTGGAAGCAGGGGAGGTGACCCGGTATTCCTGTTCCAAGGCAGGCAGACAGCTTCAGAACCTGGAAATACAGTCTTAGAGAAAAATATACCTGGCACCCTATAGCTGCTACCCCATTGTGCCTTTTCTTTTACCCTCAAGTCTTACTGAATGAAAACTGGGGACCTATGCACTGGGCAAGCTGCAGCTTAGGGTAGCTGGTACTGCGGTTCAGTTCCTTTCTCTTCATCCCCAGAGAGGCACCCTCAACTTAAAACTGCAAAAAAAAAAAAATCAAGAGCTGGAAGAAAGCTTGAGCCCATCATGGGCCCTTTGCCAAGGACTCTGGAGTGAACACCCCTTGTTCCACAGCCCCCAAGAAATGCTATGAACCCCATTACTCTTGGAGGAACATTGGTGGCTTTCACCATGCAGTCCCAGTGTACATGACATTGAGCTTGTCAAACCCTCTCTCCAGTACACACACTAAGGGATAAAGAAGTGACGTCCAGGGGAGACCACACTGTAGGTGGAGTTCCTGTGGGCAGGTGACAGCAAAGCCTTTACTGGGGGTGGGGGAAGGCTTTGTCCACATTATTTCTCCCCCATGATTAGTCTTTTAAAAAGTCTCATCAGCAGCTCCCCCAAGAAAATGGAATTTGCCTTACAGAGGGGTGACAGCTGCAGTCACGTTTCCCTTTAACTGGGAATTAATGAATAAAAATGAGCTCTCCAGTTCCAGAACAGAAAAGGGTATTTTAAAACGTGTGATTATGACTTGGGTATTAAAAACAACTCTTACCAGCGTTCTCGAAGTTCTGTATAAATATTAACTCATTAATCTTTATAAAGCATTGGTTTAAAAGATTAATGTTATCTTAAATTTCATGTACATGTGTGTGTAGGTGGCAGGGGTGTGCATGTGAGTAAAGGTGCCTGCCAAAGACAGAAGGGGCATTGAATCCCCTGGAGCTAGAGTGACAAGTGCTTGCGAGTCACCATGTGGGTGCTGGGAACTGAACTTGGGTCCTCTGCAAGAACAGCAAGTGCTTTTAACCATTGAGCCATCTTTCTAGCCCTCAAACAGGCATATATCTGTGGATTTTTAAACGAGAATATCCTCCTTGTTGGCGGGTCTTACATCAACTTGACACAGACTGAGGTCATCTGTGAGAACCTCCATTGAGAACATGTCTCCATAAGATCAGGCCATAGGCAAGCCTGTAGGGCATTTTTAAATTAGTGATTGATATGGGAGGGCTTAGCCCATTGTGGGTGTTGCCATCCCCAGGCTAGTGGTCCTGGGTTCTATAAGAAGACAGGCTGAGCAAGCCATGAGGAACAAGCCATTGAGCATCCTCCTCTATGCCCTCTGCATCAGCGCCTTCTCCATATTTCTGCGGTGTGAGTTCCTGCCCTCGCTGCTTTGGATGATAAACTGTTATATGGAAGTGTACACAGAATAAACCCTTTCCTCCCCGAGTCGCTTTGGTCATGGAGTTTTCACCACAACAGTAGACACTCCGACTGGGACACCCTCCTGTGTTTAAGGCATCTTGGTAGAATCAAAATTCTAAGCAAAGCGAAGTGCCTAGAAATGAGTCAGGAAGCTCAGAGGAGTTGCTCAGTCTCAGGATGGAGGTTGCGGTAGTGAGAGCTTTCTCCTTGGGACACCATGCTGTGTAGAGAAGCTGAGGTGGGGCATTGGGAAAGTCCAGTTCTAGGGTCATAGTGATTATGAAAAAGATCGAGGCTATTATATAAAAATCAAGAGTTGAACCGCACACAGTGTAAAAACAGTTTCGACAAACACTAAGCATTTGTGTGTGACTCTGGAGCTGTGGGCAATATTTTCTATTTTCTGCAGGGTGGTTGCACAAGAAGTCTTCCAAGAAGACTATGTTTTCATTTTCCCTTTCTGGAAGTTGCCTGCTCACTGCGCTGATTATTTGCTGCCTGAAAGTTTCTTAGTTTGATATAACCTCATTAGTCTATTTGGGGTTCTGTGTTTTGTTTCTTAGACTTTGGGGGTGGGGCAATTTGGAACAATACATTTGAGGGATTAAAATAATAATTAATAATTCCCAAAGAAAGGAAGGTGAACACCGCATTTAAAATGTTTGTTCTATTGATTTATTTTTAAAATATGTCCATAAGGACATAATTGTATTGTCCTTTGGGAGCGCATCCAGTGCCTCTCCCCCTCCGTTTGTCACCTTCAATGCCCTAAACAGCCGAACTTCTGCTTTCAAACAGCATTTTGGGGGCTGGTGAGATGGTTCAGTGTGCAAGGTGCTCACCTTACGGTCTGACAACCTGAGTTGGATCTCTGGGCCCCACAGGGTGGGAGGGAAGAACAGACAGGAAGGGGAAACTCAGCTGTCACACAGATATTCCCGGCCAGATGCCACGGAACTAGCGTTTTCTGAGGCTTGTAGCTAAGACAGACGGTAATCGGTAATCGGGGAGTGGATAGAAAAGCAGGGCTTTGGAGGTGACAGATGAAACAGCAGAGCCCTCATCCTCTCCCCTACTCCCCACCCACCCAGGCTGCTGCTCAGGAGACACAAAGGACTGTGTGGAAACCCACAATCTCTCTCTTCCTGCTGCCAGTCTGTGTCCCTAGCCATAGCGACTGAGGAAATTATTCCTCCAGGGTGCATGGTTAATTGAATTCCTGACCAGGCTGACTTCCAGGAACTAGGGCATGCAGAGCCAGGATTAGCAGTGGGGACACACAGAGGTTATGGAATCAGGATGAATGAGTCAGGTGTAGTAGAAAGTCATCGCTTTCCTGGGCATCATTCAGAAGGGACATCAGAGGCAGTGAGATTGACCATGCCTGTGCTCGCACAATCCAGGTAGGTCATGCTCCATCTGAACAGTGGCAAGGGACGTCTGACACTGTGTTAGTCAGGGCTCTCTAGAGTCACAGAACTTATGGGTAGGCTCTGTATAGTAAGGGAATTTGTTATGATGACTTACAGTCTGTAGTCCAACTCCCAACAATGGTCAGCAGCAGCTGTGAATCCAAGGATCTAGTAGTTGCTCAGTCCCACAAGGCAAGCAGGTGAAGAAGAGAGAGTGAATCTTCCTTCTTCCAATGTCCTCATGTAGGTCTCCAGCAGAAAGTGTGGTCCAGGTTAAAGGTGTGTGACACCATGCCTGGATCTGGGACTTCCTTTGTCCCAGATGATCTAGAACTTAGAAATCTCCTTAACTTAGTCTCCTGAGATTCATAGCCACGATGCCTGAAGAACTCTATGCCAAAATCCAGGTCAGAAACATGCATCTCCAAGTCTGAAGATCAGGATCACAGGTGAGCCTTCCAATTCTGGACTGTAGTTCATTCCAGATAGAGTCAAGTTGACAACCAGGAATAGCCACTACAGACACGACTAAAACCAACCAATGAACGAACCAACCAACCAACCAACCAAGCAACACTGTAAGTCATAGGAGACCCTGAGTGTACAAGAGCCCCAGCCTGTGACTTGGGGCTTAGAATCACATGCTGTCAAAGAGGCCAGGTATCTGTGCTGCTGAATCCTAAGGATGATGTGTGTCCCAGGGTGGACCTGTCTGGGCACTGCTCCTATATCATGGCTTACTGTCTTGCAGCAGATTGCTGGCTGGCCTTTTCCATGTCAACCTCCTGCCAGGTTGTCCTCAAAACTGGTTAAGCAATCCTTCTAGCCTGGGAGCTGTGGCTAACATTTCCTCACTGCTCTCAAGGTGGCAGTAGGCACTGTATTTCATACCCCTGATAGCGATGGGCAAAGAACAGAATAATCATCCGGGAACCTTTTTGTCTGATCAGCTATCAGGCGGTTCTATCCCAGGTCTGGCTCTTGGTCTGGTAACTGCCCTCTCCCTTAGGCTCAAGGGCTGGGGAGAATTCCGGCTCCATTGCTGCCATGAGAGATGGTTGTTTCTCGTTCTCTGCTTTGATGCTCACATAGTCCGAGGTTTGGCCAGTGGGACCGTTTGGCCTTCGGATGTCTTGTGTCCTTTGATGTGTTCCCAGGGCTCCCCCTTGGCTCTGAGCAGAAGCCTCTTCAGGCTTATCTGCAGTTTCCCAGCTGTAGTTCTGGAGACTGAGCACTGCCTGGAGTCCTGTTCCTCAGAGTGAGTGGTGCTTAGAAAGGACTACATGGAATCCTTAGCTTCAGTCTTTCCCAGCAGACAAAGCAGAAGCAAGCATCTCTCTGTGATCTGTCGTCTATTTATCTGCCTGACATCTTTCAGACCCTCAGCTATCCATCATTCGCTAATCTATCTACCACCTATCAATCTAAGCTCTCTGTCACATCTATCTACCTGTCACCTCTCTATCACCTATTTTGGATCTAGCTATCATCCTATCAATCTGTCATCTATTTCTATTTAAGTCTATTATCTATGTCTCCTTATCTATATCTATCATCCATCTTCTGTCTATCTTTCCTGGCTATCTATCTAACATCTATCATTCCTTTAACTCCTACCATATCAATCATTTGTCATTCTATTGTTAATCTATTATCTATCTTCTTTTACTTATCAATATCATTTATCTATCTTCTATCATCCATATTCCATCTTTATAATCTATCTATCTATCTATCTATCTATCCTCTATCTATAATCTATCTTATTTATGATCTATCTATCTATTCATCTTAAAACCATATTACTATAAGTCATATTACTGCAGCATGACAATTTCTGGTCAATTTTCTTGCCCAAATCTTTCCTAGAAACCTTTAGGTGTTTGGTTTTTGTTTTTGTTTTTGTATTTTTTGGTGACAGATGCCACACCAAACAAGCTCTATCCCAGCCCAGCCAGCTTGTTCTTGGTGAGGTATAGGTGAAGGCCTGCTTCTTCCTGGCTTTTACAATAGTGTCCCTGCCATGTCTTTGGTCAGTTTGATGTGTAAGACATAAAAACTCAGGGTAGTTTTAATTATCTACATTAGAAATATATTTATCCATTTATTTAAAGTTTTAGTTTCTCAAGATGGCAAAATATTTCAGTTTGGGAGCTGGAGAGATCATTCAGTGGTTAAGAGCACTTGATGTTCTTGCAGAGGATCAGGGTTCAGTTCCCAGAATTCATATCATGTGGCTCACAACCACTGATAACTCCGTCTCCAGGGCCCCTGAGGGCCCCTGCACATACATGACATAAATTCACACACACACACACAGACACACACACACACAGACACACACACACACAGACACACAGACACACACACACACACACACACACACATACTTTTAGAAACTGCAGTTTGAAGCAGATAGGCTTTGCTCCTGTTTTGTATAATTCTGCAGTGAGCATGCACTCCCTTCCCATTGCCTCATGGGAATCCTCACTTCTCTCCTGCCTGTCAACTTCGAGGTTTTTCCTCACCCGATTTGAAGAGAGCAGTCAACAGCTCAGTCCTTCAATCTCACAGGCTTGCTTCTTCTCCCAAAGCAATGGCCGTCCCTTCCCCAGCCCTGCCTCCAGGGACACATTCAAGGCTACAGGGCCCTTCTTTCAATGCTCTAACTTTCCAACTTAACTGCCATTCTCACTGCGTGAATATTACTGTCTCTCCCACATACCTGGCTGCTGTTTTTTCCCCATCTGCACAGACGGCATGAAACAACCTTTTATTTAGGGAGAAGTACTCCTAGGTCCCTGTGCTTTTGTTATTTTTTTCCCCTTGGATTGTTGCATTCCCTTGCCTTTGCACAAATCCTACAGATGAACAGAAGGATTGCAGACACATGCGCAATGTGAGCCCTTCAAACAGGTGAGCACATAGTCTTCTTCTCCTTCTATGGTCGCAAATATCTATCTGTAAGATTGCAGTAATTAATGGGTGAATTTAGAAACAATTAAGGATCTTCCTATGTGGCTCATCAAGTGTCTGATCACTCCCTCTCTCCACTCACCCCCTCTCTCTCTGCTAAGAAAACTTTTTAAAAACTGGGAAGTAAAATTTGACTTCTCTAGTAACTCTATCGAAATAGCTTATAAGAATAGCTTGCTATCTAGTGGGGGTGGGGGGTTGGTAAAGAACAGAGATATTTCATTTCCTCTCTTAAGAGTGAATCCATATGGATCTGTCAATCACCTGGCCAGAAAAAAAATGGCCCCAGGAGTCTGTCCCCCAAACTTTAAAAACAATTGTATAAACCTTCCCTGAGCATGGTCTCTCTGGCTCCTGACAGTGCTTATTCTGCACATCATATCTGAATTAATTGGATATCACAGGGACTGGGCAGCTGAGGGGAGGCTAGAGGAAAACTGGGGTCGCAAGCCTGTTGCAGGTTTTCTCCATTCCCTCATTTGTACGCTGGCTTTGTGGTTTTATTTTCCCATATGGACATCAACATAAACAGTTCTTTTCTTAATAAAAATTAATTTTATTTGTGTAGGTGTGTGTACATGTATACACACCTGCACGCTAGCGCATGCTTAAGGGTCAGAAGCAGGCACTTGATCTGTTGGAACTGGAGTTAGAAGTGTTTGTGAGATCCCTGGCTTGTGTGGGTGCCTCCGAACTCCAGTGTTCAGGGCTGCACAGAAAGCACTCTTAACCACTGAACGACCCTCTGGCTCCTGGTGATAACCTTTGTAGCTTCATGAAATTACTTGTTGATATTTTATTGGAATTTATCAGAATTATAAATTGGCTTGGATTGAAGCATCCTATTTGAAACTTGTCTTTATTGCCTGCTGCCTCAGACACCCCTGGACCACTGTGTTGGATGGATCCTTTGGAAGGAGACATAAAGAGACAGATGTAGGGATGAGAGAGATTGACTAGTGTCCAGGCCCATGGAAGTGACTGACAATGAGAGACAGTTCTTCGGGGAAGGAAGTTGTTGCGTAATAAGGTGAGGCGACCAACGGATAACAGGTGGACAAATCAGAACTTGGGGTTTTGTGCACGGAGATAGATAGCGTAATACTAGTGAAAAACCTCAAGAGGCTAAGCAGACTTGACCCTGGAGTGTGAGGGAAGAGGAGAGATGCCTGGGAAATTTGTGGGTTTTCACTATCATGCTTCTAGAAGCTTCTGATTCATTGAAACCCAAACACAGGCCATTTCTTTTGACAACATGTCAGTTAAAGACACAGATCTTTTCGCAGATGAATAATGGCTACGAATCATGCTGAGAAAGCCCCTTGAGGGTTTGATGATAGCACATCTGGATGGAGGTCTAAAGCTTCGAGGAAAACACTGAGGTCATAAGGAGCAAAAGTGACTGGATGATTGACAGGAAGCTGGTGGCCATGCCCAGAGTAAAAAGAACTCCATGCATCAATATTCCAAAGAGGAGGGGAGAGGGTGCGCCAGCCTGTATCAGCTGTCTTCTTCATTACAACCCTGTTCATTTAAGACCACAGAGGTGTCATCTGCCCTGACCAAAGCAGTCCTTCCTGGTCCCCGAAGTCTCTTGTATAACCAGCATCCTCCTTTGCTAGGAGACAAGAATAGTTAGTGGATCAAAAGCGCAGTTGTGCACACATGTGCCTGGCTCGCCCTGCTTTGCCTGTTATTTTTCAAAGGCAGCGGGTTATTTTGATGGTAAGTGGTTATGGCCTCAGAGCCGTGACTTGAAGTCAAACGATGTCAGTGTTCTCAGCAGCTGCAGCTGGCACTGTGAAAACTGGATGCTCTCAGCTGGGGTGGTGACAATCAAGGAAGCTCAGATGTCACCCCGAATGACACTGCGGTTGGCCACGAGGGTCCACTAATGACCATCTCCTTTCACAGAAGTGTCAATCTTCTTACAGTTTGCTCCAGGAAGAACCAAAGTGAGTGGAGGATGCAGTTAGTCCCGCACATTCATTGACACAGTCCTGAGATGCCCAGGAGATTCCATTTTCAGCTCTGCATCCTTCCCTGTACACCGACCTCTTGGAGGGAGAAAAAGGCTCTGCCTTGGTGTGTGACGGGAGGAGCAGTGCTGCCCCCCAATTCCCACTGGACCTTCAGAGCTTGTAACTGCAAGATCTGACACAGCAAAAGGGACTTGGAGGATCTGACTGAACGAGGGTTTTAAATGGAGGGATTATCCTGGATTATCCAGGGAGCCCAGACAAATCACATGAATCTTTTAAACATGGGAGAGGCTATAAAGGAGGCCAGGACAATGAACACATTTCAACACCCTGGGGCTGAGATACAGAAGCTGTAAGCCAGGACTGAGCAAGGCTTCTAGGTCCTTAAGAGCCTCCACCAACAGCCAGCAAAAGAAAAAAAAAATTAAAGATTATAGTCTCACATGACACACCTCTGAGTCCCGCCATCCTCAGCCTGAATCT
This sequence comes from Montemys delectorum, assembly GCA_019843815.1. Taxonomy (NCBI): domain Eukaryota; kingdom Metazoa; phylum Chordata; class Mammalia; order Rodentia; family Muridae; genus Montemys; species Montemys delectorum. The sequence continues at coordinate 10,018 of JADRCD010201664.1, forward strand.
TTGAGGAAATTCCCCTGGAATCTCAGAGCAATGCAGACCAGGGATCTGGATTTTAGTTCAGTGTTGGATCTTCTAAGTAAGACAGCACATGGGCTTATAGACCTGTAGGTGAAGTCCATGGTGCCTCGTAAGGGATGAATTCGGTTTCCTACTGGTAAAGATGAGAACGAAGTGGGCAAACAATGGGCCCAAGCTTGTGGGTCAGCACAATTCCAGCGCTCCAGTGAAATGAAGCCTGCAGGTGTGCCAAGTCTCGGTGGAGAACTTCAGGTGATGGAGGCACAAAACAAAGCCAAGGAATTTGAAAATGGATGAAAGCTAGGCATGATGTCTGTGATCTCCAAGGCTGGGAGGTAGAGGCAGAAGGATCAGTTCAGTGTAATCTTTGGCTAGGTCATGAGTTCAAGGTCAGCCTGAGCTACACGAGACTCTGCCTTAATGACTTAGTTTCATTTCTGGTTTTGTGATAAAAAATACCCTGGTAAAAAAGGATTTATATGACTTACAATTCCAGGTTGTAGCCCATCACTACAGAGAAGACAACAGGAACTTGAAGCAGCCAGTCCTGTTCCATCCACAGTCAGGAGCAATGGTTAAAGCATGCCCAGGCTCGGCTCACTTCCTCCTTTTTATTCAGTTGGGGGGCCACAAGGTGGTGCGGTCCACTCTCAGAGAGTGTGCTCCCACCCCAGTGAATCCTATTAGGAAAACCCCTCAGGGGCAGGCCCATAGGCACCCTAATCAAGATAATTCCTCTTTATGGCTTCTTTTCCTAGATGACTCAAGCTTGTGTCAAGTTAATTATTAAAACCAATCACCACTCTCAACAATAACAAAGAAATAAGTGGAAAACTTGTCTTAAACATAAAACCTAAAGGGTTGGGGACAGGTCTGTCAGTCAAGGATAGCATGAAGTATAGCATGAAGGCCTGAGTTCAGACCACCAGTCCCCACATAAAAGCAGGGTGTGATGGTACATATCTATAACCTTAGTACTGAGGGGCCAGGAAAAGGATTCCCCAGAACTAGCTGCTAACCTGCTTAACCAACCTGTGCCCTCTGGAGTCAATGCTAGACCCTGTCTCAAAAAGTAAGGTGGACAGTGTTTGGAGAGATGGTGTGATGGTTAATATTATTCGCTTAAGGGCTGGAGAGATGGCTCAGAGACTCAGAGGTTAAGAGCACCAATTGCTCTTCTAGAGGTCCCGAGTTCAATTCCTAGCAATCACATGGTGGCTCACAACTATCTATAATGAGATCTGGCTCCAGTTCTGATATGCAGGCAATATATGCAGACAGAATACTACAAATTAAATACATTTTAAACAAGATCACTCACTGTTTTTTCAGAGGACCCAGGTCTGATACCCAACATCTACATGGTAGCTGACAACTGCCTGTAATTCATTACAGAGACTTTGACAGCATCTTCTGGCCCCTGTAGGTACTTCACAGTTTAAGAGAGTGAAGCTGGGACAGGGTAGTGGTGGCATACACCTTTAATCCCAGCACTTGGGAGGCAGAGGCAGGCAGATTTCTGAGTTCAAGGTCAGCCTGGTCTACAGAGTGAGTTCTAGAACAGCCAGGGTTATACAGAGAAATCCTGTCTCAAAAAAAAAAAAACCCCACAAAACAAAAACAAACTAACAAACAAAAAAGAGTGAAGCTGTAAAGGCAAAGCCATTTACGCCCTTTGACATTGGACATAGAGTCAAACATAGAGTCACAGGATTTGAGGTTTGCCCCGCTGGGTTCTGGTCTTGCTTTTGGTCCAGTATATCCTCACTGTGGCCAGAGTCCTCCCTTTTGGAATGGTAATGGTCTATTCTGTACCACTGAGTGTTGGAAGCATTTAATTAACCTTTAGATTTTACAAGGGTTTACAATTAAGAGCTTGCCACAGGAGAGACTGGCCTTGGGATATTTAAACAGTGTCGAGACTATGATAGCCTATGAGGACTTTTGGGCTTGAACTAAATGCTTTTTACATCATGACACAACTCCAAGCCCGTGGAGACCAGGGAGCGAAATGTGGTGGCTTGAATAAGAATGGTCTTCAAAGGTCTATCTATTTGAATGTCTGGTCTTTAGTTGGTGGAACTGCTTGGAGAGATTAGGAGGTGTGGCCTTATTGGAGGAGGTGTGTGTGTGTGTGTGTGTGTGTGTGGTGGTGGGGAGGCTTTAAGGTTTAAAAAAATCCACACCATTCCCAGTTAGCTTTCTCTTTCTGCCTCGTGCTATTGGATGTGATGTAATCTCTTAGCTACTGCTCCAGCGCCATGCCTGCTTGCCTTCTTTCTGCCACGCTCCCTGCCAGGATGGTCATGGACTCTAATCCTCTAGAACTGTGTGTTCCAATTAAATGCTTCCATCTATAAGCTTTCTTGATCATGGTGTTTTATCACAGCAGTAGAAAAGTAATTAAGACATTGCCTTTGCGTAGAGAGGGGTCAATCTTCTTAGTGTAATGTACATATTTCTCAGAAAAGTGTGGCTTTCTGAAGACATTTTATAGATTAAAACACTATGATTTTCACACGCGTTCCTCATTAAAAATGACCTGTAGTTGAATTGCTAAAACTAACTAGCTTTCAACAGTAGAACTATCATCTCAAAAACTAATCTCCTTAAGCTGGTTTTAAAAGTCAGAAAAGGTTGAATTTGAACATCTTGACTCTGAAGGTAGATGCCTTGCAGGCATATATATCTTAATATAAAGGGGATTTATTAGAATTGTCTGAGAAAGGTTAACAGGCTCTCAGCCTTCCTAATGCCTCTTACTAGTGAACTTTAATATAGTTCCTCATGTTGTGGTGACTTCCAACCACAAAATTATTTTCATTGCTACTTTACAACTGTGATTTTGCTATTGTTATGAATCATAATGTAAATATCTGATATGAAACCCCTGTGACAGGGTCATTCAACCTCCAGAGGGTTTGAGACCCACAGGTTAAGAACCTCTGGTTTGCAGGCTAGTCCAACAATGGCTGTCTACCAAAGGAAGGTCCAAGAATCTAGTATTAGTTTAATCCATGAAGTTGGATGTCTCAGCTGGTCTTCACTATATACTGGAATCCCGAAGAAGTAGGCTCTAGTGCCAGTAAAGGAATGGACTTGCTAGAGAGATCAAGAGTGATAGCTAGCAGGCAAAGAGAGAACCAGTTTCCTTATTCCATATCCTTTATATAGGTTGCCAGCAGAAGGTATGACCAAGATTAGAGTTGTGTTTTCCCACCTCAAAAGATCTGGATAAAAGATATCTCTTCCTATTTCTGATGATTTAATTAAGAAAAAAGTCCTCAGAAATGTGCCCAGCCATGTGGGTTTTAGTTAATTCCAGATGTAGTCTAGTTGACAACCAAGAACAGCCATCAGTATCTGTGCTTGTTAGGGTTTGTCTGTTTTTTGTTTGTTTGTTTGTTTGTTTATTTTATTTTGTTTTGTTTTTTTTTTGTTTTTTAACTTAACACAAACTGAAGTCATCTAGGAAGAGGAACCTCAGTTGATAAAATGCCTCTAACAGATTGACCTGTAGGCATGTCTGGTAGGACATTTTTTCGATTAATATTTATGTGTCAGAGCCCAGCCTACGGTGTATGGTGACACCCCTGGACTGGTAATTCTAGGTCATATAAGAAAGCAAACCATGAGGACCAAGCCAGTAAGCAGTGTTCCTCCATGGCCTCTGCACCAGTTCCTGCCTCCAGGTTCCTGTCTTCAGTTCCTGCTCTGACTTCCCTTCGGGGTGAAATCTAATCTGTAGGCTGAAACAAACCCTTATCTTCCCAAGTGGCTTTTGGTTGTGGCATTTATCACAATAGGAAGCAAACCATGACGGTGGTCAAGTTCATGTAGAGGAGTTGTTAGAGTTGAGTATTGACATGTGGTCAATTTCTTAGTATGGACTTTTCACAAATTGGCCATGTTCTCATCACTAAAGAGTTAGGGTCACTATTGCTGTGATGAAACACCATGACCAAAGCAACCCGAGAAGGAAAGAGTTGACTTTGCTCAGATGTCCACATCATTGTTCATCATCGAAGGAAGTCAAGGCAGGAACCTGGAGGCAGGAGCTGATGTACAGGCCATGGAGGGGTGCTGCTTACTGGCTTGCTCCCCACGGTTTGCTCAGCCTCCTTTCTTATAGAACCTAGGAACACCAGTCCATGGTTAGTACTACCCTCAATGGGATGGGCCCTACCCCATCAATCACTAATTAAGAGAATAACCTTCCAGACATGCCTACAGATCTATCTCAGGGAGGCATTTTCTCAACTGAGGCTACCTTCTCTTAGATGATTCTAGCTTGTATCAGGCTGACATAAAACTATCCAGGACTGTAAATGACCCCAAATCTTTTTCATATACATAAAAAGGCCTAAAACACAACCTCTGGCCATTTCCCACGCTTCCATTGAATGCCCTTGATCATCACACATAGGCTCCCTGCCTCACTGTCATTGTGGAATGGGCTGAAAGGGCTTGACTATTTGTGTACAAGAAGGGTGTGCAAGGAAGGGGAAGGAATGCCCATACAACTGGGGGTGAGCACTTCATAGTGGCTTTCTTAGTATGCTCTTGGTCTATAGAATCTTCAGAATCTGTGGACCTCAGGGTCAGAAATCACCAATTTGGGGAAAGTCTTGTCTCTGGTTCACAGCAGCTTCCTAGGGTGACACTTTGGGACCCCTTTAACACCTAGAGACAGCCAGGAGTTTCCATCTAATGAGGCTGTTTTGTAGAGCATTTCCAAGGCAGGATGAACACAGACTAGCCTGGGTATGGCCGGTTCAGGCTTTTCCATGAATGTGATCTCCTTCCCTCCTCTTTCCCACCTTCCTTCCTACCTTTGTCCCTTCCTCCCTTTTCTCTTCTGATTAGTTATGCAGGTTTGCCTGGAGAGAGAGCTCATTCTTGATCTTCCCCCTTTCCCCCTTCCCCCCTTTTCTGTTTCCTCCTTCCTCCTCCTCCTTTCCCCTTTCTCCTCCTCTTCTCTCTCTTCTTCCTCTTCCTTCTTCTCCTTCATTGTATTGTTCTTCTAGATCTTTTGTCTTTACATTTAAATTTTAGAATCAGTATGTTGATGGCCACTAGATAATCTGGAGCTTCCCCCTGGCTTTTGTATCCATCCTGAGTTTTCGTCAGAGTTGGTTCTATAACCCAACCCTTCAAATGGGGAAGAACCCTCCCATCCCCGCCTCTGATAAACATATCAATGTGAATTAGATGAAGTCCTGTCTACTTTTCCTCCCTGTAGCCCATGCTTTTCATACTGTATCTAAGTGATTTTATCCAAACTCAGGTCCCAGACAGTCTGCTATGCTAGCTTGCAGGCTTCTATAAGTTTAGGCTTTGTATGTGGGTCTACCATCCATTTTGAATTAAGTTTTATACACAAGGTGAGATGTGGATCAATATTCAGTTTTTTGAACATATGCAAATCCAACCAAATGATTCCAGCTTTGTTAGTGATGAGTCTATTTTCCTCACCGAACACATTGGTTTTGAAGTCAGATGCTCACATGAACATGAGGATCTAATTCTGAACATTCTACTTCATTCGATGAGTCTATTTTTGAAGCCTTATGCTAACACTGGAATGTGTCAACTTCAGTGGGGTTAGACCTCCTGAGATCAGGAATTAACTTCTATAGCTTTATTCTTTTTCAGTGTTATTTCCAATATTGCAGATCCTTTTCTTTGGACTTAAATCAGACTTAAGAATCAGTCTGAATGTTATTTTTTAAAAACAAAACCAAAACCAAACAAACCATAAACTCTTCTGGGATATGAACTGGAGCTCTGATGATTTGGTGGAAGAATTGGGGGAAATTGTTGCCTGACAATGTCAAGCCTTCTAACCCATAAGCAAGCCCCAAGTCCCGTGCATTTATTTAGGTTCCTTTGATTCCTTTGAGCCATGCATAGTTTCTATATACAGCTTTCAAATGTCTTTCAACTAATTTACCCCTTAACTATTTCATATATTTAATGTGACAGTAAGTGCTGTCTTAAATGTTTAGATATATTCATGCAGGCACATCACAATAAGTAAAGACGATTCTAATCCTCCCTTTTCACACAGGGTGACTTTAATCTTCCTTCACTCTTTCTACCCCTACTCTCTCCAACACAGACTTAAATGCCCTTTATAGCAGAATTCTAATCTTGTGCCTTCACCTCCCAAGTCCTGGGATTACAGATACAAACAGTGACCCTTTGCAGCTAATCGAAGGCTTCATGAATGATAGGCTGGTACTACCAATTGAGCTACATCCCTAGCCAGTTATCTATCTATCTATCTATCTATCTATCTATCTATCTATCTATCTATCATCTATCTACTTATTGAATTGGAAGTTATAAGAATATACATCCCAGACCCCATCTCTAATCTTAGGGAGAAAACTTTCAGTCTTTTAGCATTCGGCATGACATGGGTTTCCAATGACTAGGTGACTGAGTTTTCTTTTAATACTGGCTTGTTTTCTTCTACTTATGAATTCCATTTGCTGAAATGTTAATATTTTACATTTGTGTTCAGGAAAGCTATTCTATACAGCTCTTGCCTAGCCTTTCAAATGGTTTTTGGATTCGTGCATAGAATGAGTTGAAAAGTAGTCTTTCCTTTCCAATTTCTTGGGTAAGTTTGTTTAGAACCAGAACTTCTTCATGAAATACTTTCTATAGTTCACCAATAAAGCCATTAGCCTATAGATTTCCTTTGAGGGGAGATTTTAAAATACACATTCAATGTCTTGGACCAATATTGGTCTGTTTATGTTATTTCTTCTTGAGTGAGTTTGATTGTCTTTCCAGGACTTTGCTCATTTAAGTTGTCAAGACTACCAGCACAGAGCTGTCTAACGCTACACTGTTACTCTTTTGACAGCTGTAGGTTCTGTAGGAGTGTCTCCTTATCTGCTGACACCAGTAGATAATGGTTTCTTGGTCCTTTTATTTTTTTCCTTCGTCTCTAGTGAGGTGGGAATCCCGTCAGGCTTTTCATCCCATTGCTCAGATGAGAAATAAGCAGTTACAAGAGCCTCTGTCTCGTGAACTATTTAATGAGCAATCTGGGATGATGGGGCTGTATCCATTTTGATCGGTATTCCCTCCAGCTTAGAGGGAAGAGGGATTTCCAAAAGAAATGCATAGATCCCAGAATTTATCAAATAGAAATTCAGGCCCACATAGATAGAAAAACGTAATTCTTGTTCTGGTGTCCATTTACTCACTCATCCAGCCCTTCACATGACTCTTCATTCATTCATTCATTTGTTCGTTCATTCATTCATTTATTCATACATTCACTCAATACATTTTAAAAGATGTATTTGTCTCTGTACGCATATGTCTTTGTGCATGAGGATATACACACATGGGTATGCAGGTGCTTGTATCTGTGCTCATGTGTAGAGTCTGGAGCAATACATCAGCTGCCTTCTCTCATTCTTCACCTACTCCTTTGAGACAGAGTCTTTCCATGAACCCATGGCTTATATTTTCTTGGTAGTCTGGGAGCTACCAAGACCCAGTGATCCTCCTGGGCGGTCTTCTCTTGGAGATATGGTTACAGGAATGCAGGGGACACATGCCATGTTACATGGGTGCTGGGATCTGAACTCTATCCTCATGCTTATTCAGCAAGTGCTCTTGGCCACTGAGCCATCTCTCTAGCCCCTACTTAATGCATTTTGACTTTTAAAACTGGACTGATGCTATAGGACATGGCCTGCTATGTTGGATCCCATGAAGGCAAGCAGTGGTGTTGGGCCCAGAGGTTTGAGATAATCTATCTACAAACTCAGTACCACAGCCTCTGCCTTGCGCAGAGAGTTACTTGGGACCTAGGCCAGACTGACAGGGGCATCTTTTCCCATCTTCTCATTATCTTTATGAGTTAATCCAGTCTGAGGAAGAGATTTTCCTCCAATTATGTGTGTGTGTATGTGTATTTCATATTTAGTGTGTTTTCTTCTATTTTCTAGATTAAAAGCAAAGGGCTGTATTCCTTTAAAAGGTAACAATGTTTGTTCATGACCAGCAGATTGTGACAGAGAAAGAGGCAGTATAATTTGGACTGCGGGGCATTCTGCAAGCTGCTAGATCCCAGGACTAAAAAGAGCCTCTCTTGTTCTTTTAGCACAAAATTCTAGTGGTAGCCATTGCTATTCACCAGACCTTCATGGTGAACCTTTGGTGAAACATGAGACAGAGCAGGTGGCCACTCAGCAAGTGCATCCAGGTTCTGAGGACCAGAATTGGACTCCTACAGGCAAGAGCCACAGCCTGCAGAACCTGTGGAGGCATTTTCATGTAGATGTTTCAAGAGAGCCATGTGGAGCTGAGGGTGCTGGTGGGTTCCAGACAGCACTTCAAAAGTAGAAAGTAGAACGATTTTTAAATAGCTTAGATGGAGAAATCAGAATCTGAGAAGCAGGCTCTTGTTTGTCACTGCTTACGAGTAGAGGAGATACTGTATTGTTGGGAAAATGATTTTTTTTTAAATTTTTTTTTCTCAAAATCTTGTGTCCATTGAAAGCCAGCTTTTAAAAAAAAAGTTGGAGAACTGGAAAATGTAGAGTAAAAACTTTAAAAAAACATATAGAATTTCAGGGGCAGAGAAGCAGCCTGGTGGTTAAGCAAACGCACTAGCTGCTTTTACAGAGGACCGAGGTTCAAGTCTCAACACCCATAGATCTGTAACTCCAGTTTCAGGTGAATCCAGTGCCTTCTTCTGGCCTCTGTGGGTACTGCACTCATGATACATATACACACATGCATGATTCTTTTAAAAAAAAAAATCTTCAAAACAGAGTTTTGGTTGATGATGGTTTAGGGGGATTTTTAAAAAGTCAGAAATTATCTTGTTCCTTAGTTTATAAAGTCAGAAGAGAGCTGGCTGTAAATAACACTGTGCGTATCAATCTGCTAAGTGACAATATGTTAATTATCATGGATCTATATTTGGTCAAGAGAAATGAAAAAAAAAAAACCCAAACAAACAGACTGAAACACAAAAATGTTACCTTTAAATAGTAGCTGAGAAATGGAAAGTCGAGAAAACAAATGGGCGATGGCCCTGGAACCCTTCAGTGACTTCAGCAGAGGTAGCAGCTTCCTGTGAAGCCTTTCCTTACAGGAAGTTAGAATAATGCTTGTGTTTTCCTTTAGGATCAGAATATAAATACGGGATCCCTGCCAGAACAAAGACAGCAGCTTCCCCCAGCTCTGGAGGCTGCTCGGTGGTTGTTAGGGTAGAGCCCTTGTAGTGGGCATGGCAAGAGAACCTCCTGGGTGTGCTCCAGACAGGCAAGTCTGCAGGTTCAGAGCTGGCGAGGAAAGGAGCTGAGGGGGAGAGCATGCTTCATCCCGGCTGGAGCAGCCCCCATGCTCTACACAGCACTCTCTGAACTCTGTGGTTTGGGAGGTTAAGACATTCAGGGGTACATGGTTAGATGGGTACAGCCGGGATCTAAAGTCACAATAGAGAATGAGCCTTGCCCATTATGGGCTAACGTATGTCCCCCCACAATTCAGTTTCTAGAAGCCTACAGTACCCAAGCATCTGACTCTATGAGGAGACTGGGTCCTAACCAAGGTGCCTATGCTAAAATGTGGCTATCAGGTTTCGACCCTCATGTCATTTGACTGGAATTCTTATAAAAAGTGGGAATTTGGAGGCTGGGAAGAAAGCTCAGAGGCTAAAGGATGAGAGACTGAGTTCAAATCCCCAATAAGGAGGTAAGAAAAAGGAAGAAACCAGGCAGGGCTGCATGAGCCTGTAGCCCCCAGCATCGTGAGGTGGAGACAGGGGGATTTCTAGGGCTCAGTGGGCAGCCAGTCTAGCTGAAGGTGTGAATGTCCAGTTTCCTGAGAAACTGTCTCGGGACAATATGGTGGGAGCAATAGAGAAAGACATCTGAATTTTCTTCTCTTGCCTTTGCACAAGTCACCACACACTCGTGTACATTTACCACACGCACAAATAGCTCTCCTTCCCTAACACACACAGGAAATACGGATTTGGATACCCAGAAAGACATTCAATATACTTGCATGGAAGAAAGATCACAAGAATTCAGCAGGAAGGAGGCTACCTAAAATCCAGGGAGATTCAGGAGGAAATCACATTTAACAATACCGGACTTTACTTTATGAAAATAAATTTTTATCATTTAAGTTGCTTGGGTCTGACATTTTTGTTATCGTATCAATGTTTGTTTGCCAGTTGTTCATTGCTTATGATTATAATATCTGATTTAAATCACTTAAAGGAGGAAGACCTTATTTTGACTCACGGTTTCCATCCGTGGTTGGCTGGCTCCATTGTTTTGGTCCCAGGCAAGGCAGAGCATCACAGCAGAGGGAGGGTGTGACAGAACAGAGCCAATTACCACGTGGCAGCCAGGAAGCCAAGAGAATTCACAAAGTTTTTGGGACAAGGTCTATCTTTCCAGGGCATGCCCTGCGATCACTTTCCTCCAATGGGGGCCCACTTCTGTTTTCCACCACTGCCTAACACTGCTATCATGTTATGAATCCATCAAGGGTGGGATTCAGCCATTGGGAAGGACGCAAAGGCCATCAGCTGGCAACCAAGACTTAAACATATAAAATGGCTGGGCAGTGGTGACGCACGCCTTTAGTCCCAGCACTTGGGAGGCAGAGGCAGGCAGATTTCTGAGTTCGAGGCCAGCCTGGTCTACAGAGTGAGTTCCAGGACAGACAAGGCTATACAGAGAAACCCTGTCTTGAAAACCCAAAACCAAAACCAACCAACCAAACAAACAAAAAAACCACATAAACCGTCTCCAGTGCAGACAACAACACAGGCAAGAAAATGAACACAACAACTAATGCTAAGAAACACCATGGGGTATTGTCCCAAATGTTCTGCTTCCTGTGATGGAAAAACAGTGCAGCAGATTTGGGGCTTCGAGGTGCTATGAAGCTCCCAGGTGATCTGCAGAGCCTAGGGTTGGAGGATGCCTGAGCTTGTGAGGAGGTTGGCTCACTCCACCCACACCCAGCTGTACCAGCAGCCTCCTGCACTAAACAGGAAAGAAAGCAGTAAGTAATTTAAGCCAGGTTAGGCTGTGCTCCTGCAGACTGGGATGTAGTCATGTGCAGTTGGGAATATTTTTAACATTATACTCAGTTGCCCGGAAACAAGTTATTTTGGTTGAGACCAATCCACCTTGGTCAACATACTCATGTCATCATCTTGATGAGGTTTAGACACACAAATAGTGAAGAGGGCTCTCTGGGCTGGTGTCCTGAGCAGACCTTGGGCGCAAGCTCCGCAACCAGTCAGTCCCACAACGCACAGAGGAAGTTCCATTCCCAGGTGCTCTAACAAGTCCAGGATCACAGGATCACAGAATCACGGGATCACAGACACAGCTTGATTGTGAGGAGTTCTGACACAAACAAGATCACAGGAAGGACAGGCTCCAGTCAGATTTAGCAAGGGCAGGTAGCACTAGAGATAACCAGATGGCAGGGGGCAAGTGTAAGAAAGTAAACAACAAAAACCAAGGTCCCTTGGCATCATCAGAACCCAGTTCTCCCATCATAGCAAGTCCTGGAGACACCATTACACCAGAAAAGCAAGATTCAGATATAAAATCACTTCTCATGGTGATGATACAGGACTTTAAAGACATAAATAGCACCCTCAAAGAAAATACAGGAGAACACAGGTAAACAGTTAGAAGCCCTTCAAGAGGAAACACAAAAATCCCTTAAAGAACTACAGGAAAACACAATCAAACAGGTGAAGGAAATGAACAGAACCATCCAGAATCTAAAAATGGAAATAGAAACAATAAAGAAATCAGAAAGAGAGACAACCCTGGAGAAAGAAAATCTAGGAAAGAAATCAGGAATCATAGAATCAAATAATCATAGAATCAAAGAATCATAGCATCACCAACAGAATACAAGAGATAGAAGAGAGAATCTCAGGGGCAGAAGACACCATAGAAAACATTGACACAACAGTCAGAGAAAATGCAAAAAGCAAAAAGCTCCTAACCCAAAACATCCAGGAAATCCAGGACACAATGAGAAGACCAAACCTAAGGATAATAGGTGTAGAAGAGAGTGAAGATTCCCAATGTAATGGGCCAGCAAATATCTTCAACAAAATTATGGAAGAAAACTTCCCTAACCTAAAAAAAGAGATGCCCATGAACATACAAGAAGCCTGCAGAACTCCAAACAGACTGGACCAGAAAAAAAATTCCTCCTGTCACATAATAATCAAAACACCAAATGCACTAAACAAAGAAAGAATTTTAAAAGCAGTAAGGGAAAAAAGATCAAGGAACATATAAAGGCAGGCCTATCAGAATTACACCAGACTTCTCACCAGAGACTATGAAAGCTAGAAGATCCTGGGCAGATCTCATACAGACCCTAAGAGAACACAAATGCCAGCCCAGGCTACTATACCCAGCAAAACTCTCAATTACCATAGATGGAGAAAACAAGATATTCCATGACAAAACAAAATTTACACAATATCTTTCCACAAATCCAGCCCTACAAAGGAAAACATCAACATAAGGAGCAAAACTACACCTCAGAAGAAGCAAGAAAGTAATCTTTCAACAAATCCACACAAACCTAATTCTACCTCTTACAACAAAAACAACAGGAAGTGACAATTACTTTTTCTTAATATCTTAATATGAAAATTAATTTTACCAACATATCCTAATCAATTGAAATCCAAAAGTATGAGGAATTAGAAATTTGTTGATTGTCATCCAATGGTCTCTCTAATTTGGTAATTGGAGAAATAGGTCCAACATTGTACAATCTATATGCACTTTCAGCTTGTTTGTGACAGTGTCTTGCTGTGTAGAACATATTGGCCTTGAAATCTTGCTTCTCTTATCTCAGCCTCTCTATTAGTAGTAATGTTTATTTCATGTCTTTACACTATACTATGGTTTTCAGAACAGCTTATATATTTCAAAAGTATTTATATACCCAAAAGAATCATAGACTATTAACTAGGTAGGTGGCTTGTAAGAGAACAATAAAGAGTGAGACTGAACGCTTTACTTGATGTTTGTAACTCTTGTATCAAGTTTGAAGAAGAGGACTTTTTAAGTTATTCTTTCTCTGAGATGAATGCTTTTCCAAATTATCACAACTAATGAACCAAATTCTTACCCTCACCTAATGTCTGTGCCACCATCCAAGCAGAACCATTGTTCATTGAAATAGTTGGTGAATGACTTTATGGATAGACCATCTTAATACACACACCATTTCTTAAATGAATGTAACCTGTTCTCTGTGGGCTGAAAATAAAGTCACTCACTCAAGTCAAATAGCTTTGACCATAGCAGGAAGTCTGTATCCAAAAATCGAGCCTACAATTCATTTCTTGGTGCAGCAGAACTGTCAACTCTCAGCTTAGCTACGATGGAGGTAAAATCCTTTGGTGATATGAGGATCATTCAAGTACAGCCTTATGACAATGAAATCCAATGTCTAAAAATTGTTCTTATTTTGGGCTTGTACCACAGTAAGAGCAAAGATTTTAAGCTCTATAAATACAAAACAAACAAACAAACAAACAAAAAGACTTTATATATTTATGTTCATTTAAGAAAATACTAGTAGTGATGTATTATTTTGAAATATACAGTTAATATGTTTGGAGTTATTTAAAATTTATATTGAGAAAAATGTATTTTCACTATTGCTGTAGATGAGCATCTACATAAGACTGTTAAATTGATTGTTTTATATCAAACAACTTTTATAATAATTATTTATATTGTTATAATATTTTATAAATTTTAAGGAATATGACAAAAAAGATATTGTAGGAATTGAAGGTGGGGTCTCTGGGAGGAGTTGGGGTACAAAAGGGAAACAAGAATGTGATTTAATTCTATTTACTTAAAATATATTTTTAAATGTTAACAAATTCAGATAAATTGAAATCTTGTAAAAAAAATAGTGAAGAGGAAGAGAGCCCATGGTTTGATTGTGAAAGAAAAAGAGGGAGGGACCAAAGAACTTTCCAGAATGACAGTATTGGGGTACTATGACAGGGAGCTGGGTAGACCTAGGGGCACATTAGGCATTCTCCCCTGTGAGTTCTTGGTGGCCACATGTCTACCTCTGAGCTCCTTAGCATTCTAAGGACAAGTGGGCAGCCTGGAAGGATGGCTGGCTCTCCTGATAATTGGATGGACACCAGTAGGTCCCTCATCTGTTCTTTGCTGCACAGGAAGACCCAGGGCCACAGAACAAGGAGAGATTGCCAGATAGCCCTGTGCTGGGTGGCTGGTAGAGAGGACAGAGTCTGCTTAGAAGAGCCAGTGGGCTTACAGACCAAACTGCCAGTGTTCCTGTGAGTCTCCAGGTGAGATTTGGTTGAAAGCATGACATGCAGATGTCAGGATAGGAAATTAGGTATTTTATTAACTTTCAGCCTCACTTAGAATAACTCTGTGTTCCACTTTAAAATGAGAATGTGTGGAACTCTCGGAGTCTCTGACTCTTTCCAGGAAGCATGAGCCTGTGACAGTAACCGGTAGACGTGGCACTCAAGTCATCCCACCTGCTTGATTTGTGTGTCCCTGCAGGAGAGGATGAAGCTGGTCACCTGTCCCCTCAAGGTCCTCTTTGTGGCCTTTGTCCTAATAACTGAAGCAGGCTACCCAAGCCTTTCAGAAGCACTCATTCTTGTTACGCACTGTGAATTCATTATCCGTAGTGGGACTCATCCATGTGGGTGTGAGGCTTTAGTGGTCCACGGGGGTGTCCATGCGGTGTCCAAGGATGTTTCAGGCCAGACTACGTAGAATGCCAGGTTATGAACTGAGATGAGCAGCATCCTTTAGACAGAGACCCAGGCAGCATGCAATGAGATCCTCTGGGTCTCACTATGTGAGGAGAATGGTAGACAAAGGAAAACGGTGTGCATTTTGGAGGGTGGGATCTAGGCAGAAACAGTGGCTCCTGGTCATGCGAAATTCCTTCTGTTTTGGTGAAGAAAGAACAGATGTTTGAGATGTCGGGGTGTTTGGCACCTTGTGGGGATGGAGGTAGAAAGCAGAGGAGGTTGGAGGTGACCAGACTGAGACAACAGCAAGGAAAAGCCTAGATGGACTCAAGAGGCCATGTGAGCTCTCAGATTGGCCCAAGTCCCGTACTGTCAGGGTCTTCAATGGGTTTCTATGGATGGGCCAGGATCCCACTGTTGTATATAGTGAAGAGACAGATGAGTCTGGGAAGGCTGGAGGGACTTGGACCAGTGGAGCTGGCAGACAAGCCAGGTCTGTGCTGAAGAAGACATGTGGAGGTGGGCAGGGGTCAGGGGTCAAGGATTAGGGGGCAAGGGGCAGAGGTGAAAGTTCTCACTCTCGGTAATGAAGGAGTTAAAGTCATCTGAAAGACTTGGAGGTAACCAGAAGGAAGGGAACCAATGGGGAATTGGAGTGTCTGTTGTGTGACATTGCCTAGAAGAAATGTGAACAAATGTCTGTTCACTCTAGACAGGGCACTGAAAACCAAGGACACAGTCCCACCCGAGTCAGGCTTAGCCAGCCAGTGAGCTTGCTGGAGTTACCTACAGATAGATGTAGGTGTCAAAGATGTCACTTGAAGAAGCTTGGGTGGCTGAGAGCAGTTATATCTCCAAAAAGGACCCTTGACCTGACCCCAGCCTTCCTGGAACCGCATGACCGAGTTCTGTCTGGCAGGTCTCCTCAGCTGTTGTTATGGCCTGTACGACCCTGGGGAGGAGCCCTGAGAATCTTGCCACTCTCATGGGGCTTGCTGGACCTTGAGTGCTTTGTTTATTTCTGGAGTTTATAGAGCCTCCGTGCTCCTTCCCTGGGGAATGTTTCCAAGCTGAGAAAATAGCTGCCCACAGTGTCCACCAAGCAAACCACCAGCCATGGTCAACGTCAGCCACTACCATGGTAGTAGTGATAGGAGAGGGGGAGAGGGTCAGGTCTCTGTCCTGCTCAGCAGCTTCCAAGTTGCTCCATTTTTGCTCCATTTTTCACGTTCAACCTGGTGCTGGGCAGGGGAGTACTCACTGATGGGTAACTCATAGAATGCAAAGAACTGGGTTTGAAATGCCAAGGACAAGGGTGTATGAGCCGTAGGGAAGGAGTTTTGAGAACTGAACAGTGACCTCTGGGTATGGTACAGGGAGAGGAAACCTGGGAAGGCACGATGCTGACAGCTTCCTAGTGAGGAGCTGAGGATGAGAAGAGAGTTTGTCATGAGTAAAGTCTGAGGAGGATTACAAGGCCTGGCTATCCAGAAAGAGGCAAGAATTGCAAAGCACCCTGGGATGATTCGTGATGCAAGGCTGATGGGAAGAGGAAACAGGAGACTCCTAGATAGGTAAGAAGGCAATGTGAAAGCCAAACCGGGATGGAGTGTTAGCCTCCAGGCCTCTGATGTGGCAGGAGATGGTGGAGGCACCTCGAACACCATCTAGCAGCCACAGTCTCCTTCACTCGGGTAGCGGACAGGTGACGCATGCGCAGTGTCCTGCAGTAGCGTTCCTTCCTGCCAAGACCTGATGGTGGTGTCTGAGGAAGACTTACAGTGACTATCCGGCTGCTGGTGGTTGGGGAAGAGGAAGCCGAAAGTCAAGAAGAAGATGCCTCTGCCTCCTCTCCTCACTCATAGGAACGGTCACCGCCACTGTCGGGCTAGAGATAGCCTGCATTTCCCCGACCAGTCAGCACCCAATAAGCTGTGGTCTGAGTGGCAGCAGGCTCCTCTCTGGGGCAGCCTTCCCAGTGTCAGAAAGGGACATTTTCCACCTTGCACACAGACGTGGAGGCTGGGTGGTTGGGTAATATGGACACAAAGCTGGGAGCGTGAGGCCTAGGATCCTGGCCTAAGAGGCGCTTTCCCCTCGTCTTTATACCCACTTCCTGTCCACCCCGCGGGCTCTGCTCCGTGGCTACCCCAGAGAAACCAACCCACTGTTTGGTTTCCTGGTTTCTTTTGCCTTAGAAGGTGTTCTTCCCCTCATGGTTGGAACATGATGGGGATTCACTCCCCGGGTAAAATTTGCATTTTTATCTCTCATCTGAGTCCTTTGAGGTATTTGTTGAGTTCAGTGGGACCAGCAGAGAGCAGCATAAAGGTTATTTTTTAGGAACAGAGCGAGACTCACAACATAGCCAGTCTCTTGGCTGAAGGGAGAGATGAGTTGGGGAATGGGGAAGCTGTGTATGGCTCTATCATTGTGTTAGGGTTTCTTTTACTGTGACGAAACACCATGGCCAAAAAATCAGTTGGGGAGGAAAGGGTTTATTCGGCTTACACTTCCACATTGCTGTTCATCACCAAAGGAAGTCAGGACAGGAACTCACACAAACAGGGCAGGAACCTGGAGGCAGGAGCTGATGCAGAGGCCATGGAGGGTGCTGCTTACTGGCTTGCTTCCCCTGGCTTGCTTAGCTTGCTTTCTTATAGAACCCAGGACCACCAGCCCAGGGATAACACTATCTACAAGGGACTAGGCCCTCCCCCATTGATCACTAATTGAGATAATACCTTACAGCTGGATCTCATGGAGGCATTTCCT
The DNA here is from genome assembly GCA_019843815.1 of Montemys delectorum. NCBI lineage: Eukaryota > Metazoa > Chordata > Mammalia > Rodentia > Muridae > Montemys > Montemys delectorum. Next base: position 27,617 of record JADRCD010201664.1, read on the forward strand.
CAATTGAAGACGCCTTCCTTTCCGATGACTCTAGCTTGTGTCAAGTTGATACACAAAACCAGCCAGGACAGGCTCTAAGAGTGGCCAGGAGTTCTGGGATGGGTGACATATGTGCCCATATAGCATGAGTCAAGAGTAAGTACCCTGATATTAACAACCTTCTTGTTAGCACTATCCTCCTTCTAGCTTGTCTGACTACCATGAGATGTGAAGGAGGCCATACCTATCCTATCTACTGAGAAGGAATCCCAGTGGGACCAACAGGGAATACTCATGTATGCTTCAAGGTCACCCTATCTGCCATAGTTAGCTTCACTTTACCAACTTGATACATCTAGAGAGAACCACAAAAGAGCAACTGCCTCCATCAGACTGGCCGGTGGAGTATGGTGCTTGATTGGTAGTTGACGTGGGAGGTCCTATCCCTAGGCAGATGGGCCTGGGATGATAAGAAAGGTAGCTGAATGTAAGCCGAGAGGCAAGCCAGCAAGCAGCACTCCTCTATGGTCTTCACTTTAGTTCCTGCCTCCAGGTTCCTATCTTGAGTTCCTCCTGCCTTGGTTTCCCTCAGTGATGGATTGTAACCTATAAGCCAAAGAAACCCTTTCTTAGTGTGTTTTATCATAGCAATGTAAAGCAAATAAGGACACTGTCGATCCGATTATTTCATAGCTTTAATTATGATCCAAAGTCACCCATGTGCTTCATTCTAAACCCTTACAGGTTCTTACACACATTAGGAATGTAACAGCCTGCCTGGATACTCAGAGCTCTTTCCTGAGAGCAGTTTTGCTTCTGAAGCCTTCCCTTAAGCAGCCGTCCTCTTCTAAACTCCGTGCACTAGTGACTTAACTCATCCCTGTGATAAAGTATGTGACAGAGGCATCTAATAGAAGAAAGGGATTGTCTCGGCTCACGGCTTAAGGGTACCATCCATCACGGTGGGGAAGGCAGGGAAGAGAGAAGAGCTCCACCTGGGAGAGGAGCCTGATGCAACTGGTCACATCCTGTCCACAGCCAGGAAGCCAAGGGAGATGAAGGATGCTGTTTTGTCCTTTTCATTCAGTCTGGAACCGCAGCGAGGGGATGGCACTACCAACACTCGGGGTGGGTCTTCTCTTGAAACTCACAGAACTAGAGATGCGTATGAGGTGTTTCTAAAACCCACTCGAGTTGAGACTGAAGAGTAGCCATCATACTCCAGAAGGTTCTGGAGGGAACAATGCTAAGTTGCTCCAGTGTTTTGCCACCCACGTTCAATGTTCTATAATAAAAACAATTGTGAACCCCATATGTGGGTCAAGTATGTAACTGATGATGTGGGGGTCACAGTGAACTTGAGAAGAGAGTCACTTACTGTTACGGACGTTATTTAGCCCAGTAAGCCTGACATTTCATTTTAACACACCATCAACATGAACAAGTTATTGCTGAGACTTGTACTCCTTTCTCTGAAATCTGCTGGGACCGTTATCTTGACCATACAGTTTAGCTTGGGTATGCTCCGCTGGAGGTCCAGCAGCCCGAGTGGATAGTAACTGTGGTTTGACAGTACTGAGCAGACTCCAACTGCTTCCAAGTACACCCATCTCCTCTGGATCTTTCCACTCAGGCCCCTGTCACAGTTGGGCTCTTTGCCAAATCCCTTTCCTACATGCTGGGCAAGACTAAAACAAAACATGCTCAGTAGAGGACCTCAAGCTGTATCCTTGGCTTCTCTGGAACACTGATAGGCTCAAAATGCTGACTTAGGGTAAAATGGGCAATACTTGGGCTAAGAAATATCCATTTTTAGGCTGCTGTTAGGTTATCCATGTTCTCAGGGGACAGGTAGCCCCACACTCATGCACATGTGAGTAGTACTAGTTGGACCTTAAGGGTTATAAAAAAGACATACAGGTGGAGGGGGAAGGAATAGCGGCACCCTGGGTGGATCTGAGCAGTTATGATGAAAATTCAATGTACATATGTATGAAATTGTTAGAGAATAAATTTTAAAAAATCATAAAAGAAAAAAATCTTTCTCTTTTAAAATCACGTATTGATCTACTTAAAATGAGATTGTAAATCCCTATACTATAAGCAAGGGGAAAAACACACAAACAAAAGACAAAACTTGATATTGATAAAAAGATAGGAAAATAATTATTCTTAAAAGATTTTGGCTGAAGCATGGCATTCTTAAAGATAAATTTTTAAAATGTGAGCTATCAACACTGGTAAGTAATTTTAAAGGAAATTTAGAATGGGCCTATTTGCTAAAAGGCTTTGAATACATATAAATTGTATTCTAATATATTTTACAAAAACTTTGGTTTCCATCTTACTGGAAATTAGCCCCTCCTTATATATATGTATTTTTTTTCTTTACTAAAGTATTAAAGTTCTTGCTCCAGGGCCTGGACATGATGGTGCACGCCTTTAATCCTGATACAGAGAGGAAGAGGCAGGCAGGGTTCTGTGAGCTTGAGGCTAGTCTAGTCCACACAGGGAGTTTCAGGTCAGCTAGGGCTTCATAGTGAAACTCCACTGCAAAAAAAGTTCTTGCTTCAGTAGGAGATAGATAGATAGATAGATAGATAGATAGATAGATAGATATAGAGATAGATAGAGAGATAGAGAGATAGAGAGATATAGATATAGATAGAGATAGATAGATAGAGAGATATAGATATAGATAGATAGATAGGTAGATAGATAAAAATAGAGACAGAGATGAACCTCTCTTTGAGAAGACTGCAAGTAAGAGAGCTAGGCTCTCAGAATCTCAGAATCTCCCTAGGAGGGTGCTACAGACTTGTGCCAGAGCATCCTCCCTCCCCAGCATCCTCCCTCCCCATCCCCCCCAGCAGCGTCTCTTCTGAGGCAGTCATATTTTAGCTGTTTGGAGTCAGCCAGGCTAGATTCTGGTCCTATCTCTTTCACCTCTGAGTGGTGTGAGCCTGGGCAAGTCACTTGACATCAGTGACGTTCACTATCTTGGTCTTCAACAGTGCTTCTCAACCTTCCTAATGCTACGATCTCTAATACAGTTCTTCATGTTGTGATGACCCCCCACACACCATAAAATTATTTGCATTACTACTTCATAATTATAATTTTGGTGCTGCTATGAATCTCCATGTAAATATCTGTGTTTTCCGATGGTCTTAGGTGACCCTTGTAAAAGGGATCAAGACCGACAGGTTGAGAACCAGTGGTCTACAAGGTCCAAACAATCTAGCTGTTCTTTATATGATCCTTTTTTTGAATGAATGTCTGTACTAGGCCACACAGAGCACAAGCCTAGCAAGTGGCGGCTACTATCCCACACTGGTGAGAAGCAGGTCAGAGAATTAAGAGAGGCAGAGTACAACAGTGCTGACCCTCCAGGCCCAGAAGGGAGATCAGAGGATGAGATCAGAGGTCTGTGTTTTGTGAGCGATGGAGCAGCCAGAAGGCTAGCTCGCCACTCTGACATATCACGAGTCTCCAACAGTTCTTGAGAGCGAGGGGAAGCAGGAGCTGCCAAGCGCTGTGTGCGGAGCTGGCAGCTTCTGTACTGAGAGCCCCGAGGGCGCCCTGCGGAAACGTGAGTCAGAAGCCACACAAAGCAGCTTTAACTGGCATTAGAGTCCAGTTATTCCCCTATGCCACCCGGCCTCGCCTGGAGTGTTCCCTTTTAACACCAACTAGAAAGAGGACACTGCCTGTTTCAAATCAGAAGGATAACTGCCTATGCAAGGAAAGAGATCAGCTTCCTAAGGCTTCCTGAAATGAGAAAAACAGGTGGGAATGCTGGATTCAAAAAGGTTGCAGGTTGCTGGGCCCTGGAACGAGCTGATATCCCTACAACCCAGGAAGCTGAGGCAGGAGGATTGCAAGTTCAAGATCTTTCTGGGCCATGAAGTAAGTTCCAGCCCACCCATGGGAACTTGGTGAGACCCAGTATCCAAACAAACAAACTGGAAATCAGAAAGCAGGCAGGGACATTGCTCAGTGGTGGCGTACCTTGCACACAAGAGTTCCTGGGCTCAGTCTTCAGTAACATACACACACACACACACACACACACACACACACACACACACACATACACACACACACACACACACGAAGGTCTTCAGTTCCAAGGACTGGGATATGTTCATGGCTCACAGATGAAGTACTGCCTACCATGCAAGAGCCCTTGTGTTCCATCTCCAGAAAAGAAGTCAGGAGCAGCCTCATGCTATCAGTGGGTCAAGGACGAAAAGAAGATTGTGAGGAAAAGAAGAAGAGCTTTACAATGCAGAGAGAAAATTTTGAAGGTTCGCTGAGTGGGTCCAACCTGTCTGCACGATGTGCTCACATCGGTGTTTTGTGTTTTCTCAGGTGGCAGAACGCCAAGTAGTGAAGACATACACTCTTAAAAGTCTCCACCAGAAACGTCATACCCAGGACTTTGCTCTGCCCACAGTGTCTGTCCCTTGCACTACTGACTAGGGAAGTGGGCCAGTGAGTCTCAGGCTGGGTCACATTGGGCCCCTGCCCAACTCTGGGAGGTTCAATCCAACTGCAGCCTCCTTACGAGAGGGGGGGGGGAAATAGTTCTTCCTCGAAGGAAGGGGGTGCCGTGTGAGAAGGCAAAGAGGGCATGGGTTGCAATCTTTGCTTCACAGGTCTTGAGGGCCCAGCTTCACATCCCTAGGGTCCCCCAGAGCAGCTGAAAACCATGCAACTCCATGCCACTTTCTCCTCTTCTAAAGATGCTATGCGCAGACTGGGACAAAACAGGAGACATAAAATACAGTCCCTGCTGCTCATTATTTATGAATTCTTTACTTTGGAATTTGTCTACTTGTTAAAATTTATTTGCAACCTCAAATCGATGCTTCTTGCACTTCTGAAGTCATTAGCAGACATCCACAAAGAAATGAAAAGTATCTTTGGATTTTTCTCTCCTGAGGCCAAAGGCAGGGTCTGTCTTTCTGTCAGGCTGCAGAATATGTTTCAGTCTGTTTAGCGCTAAGGTTAGTTTCTGTTGTTCTTATTTTGTTACATTGTTGTTACTTTTTGTTTGATGATTTTGCTGTTTAAAAGTATCTTCCAAAAAGGGCTAATGAGCTATTTGGCTCTCCTAGCACCAGAAGGTTTATGGAGGAAATATGTCTGTTAAACGTACCTCCTGCGGGCATTTCACTGTACTGCCCTTGGCTAGGAATTCCATGCTAATGAAGGAAGAACTTATGTTAGGGCTAGGTGACTCACTCAGCACAGCTGAGTCCACCACAAGGACCTGGGTTTGATCCTCAGAACCTACATACAATAAAACCAACGTGGAGGTGAGTGCTTGTGATCCCAGAGGGAGGGAGGTGGAGAGCGGGGTGGGCTGCTCAACCAGCTTAGCCTACTTGCCAGATTCTGAGCCACTGAGAGATTCTATCTTAAAACAGAAAAAGAAAGAAGAAATAAAGAAAGTACTCATGGAATGACTGCTGGAACTGACCTCTGGTCTCCACACACTCACACACAAATGTGCAGTGTGCATGTGCAACTGCAGGCACACATACATGCACTTGCATATGCATGTGTACATCCTACACCCCTACCCATATGTATTTGCGCATATACATGCACATGTGCAAACAGACTATACATTAGCCAGGAGTCACACAACAGAAACTTACATTAAGGGCGAGCGTTGAGTGGCTGCTGGCTATCCCACATCGCTCTGAGCTCAGAATGCTCCACTCCCATGGTCTTTGGCTTAGCATTCACTCGGTCAGTCTTCTCAGTGATTGGTAGAGCAGGACCCCTGCAGATCGAGAGGATCTGTCCCCAGAGCCTCTGATGCACCAGTTCTTAGATTTGGAGTCCACTACATTCTCCTCCTGCCTTGGGAGAGGAAACTCACCTACCTATGAGAAAAACTGGGGAACTAGAAGACACCGAGAAAGAAGTAGAACAGTCAGAGAAGCGAATGTCTAGGAGACAAAGCTGGAGAGCCAAGGGTTCCTAGACACCATGGGCCTGTCACTCCAGAGATACTGGCCGTCAACCTAGGATTCACGTGGGGGTTGGAGGTGAAACTGGTACCAACCTCACACGCTGCACCTGAGCCACAAAGCCTCAAGCCATGTTCTTTAGCTGAAATCCAAGAGAGGCAGCAATTGATTCAGAAAGGTGCTCTGGAGGCAGAAAGCCTCGGGCTAGTACTGCAGGCTAGTTTACCAGGTATGGAGGCCAGAGAACACTGAATAAACGAATCACAAAATTTAACACTGCAAACTTGTTCTACTTACCATTTAAAAAAAAAGTTTATCAAAAGAAACGGAGAGGCTGAGAGATGCTCAGAAGCTGAGAGCACTGGCTGTTCTCTCAGGGGATGCAGGTGCAATCCCTAACTTCCATGTGGCAGTTCACAATCATACAGCACTCCAGTTCCAGGGGATCTTATGCTTTCTTGTGGCCCTCTTTGGGTAGCAGGCATGTACATGGTGCACAACATGCAGGAAACATTCATACCTAAAAATATTGAGCTGGTGATGATGGTGCATGCCTTTAATCTCAGCACTCAGGAGTCAGAGACAGGCAAGTCTCTGTGAATTTGAGGCCTGTTGGTCTATACAGCAAGTTCCAGGCCAGCTAGAGCTACATAGTAAGACCTTTTCTCAAACGAACAAACAAACAACAAAAGCAGGCAGGAACAAGACCTCTCCAGTAGTATTTCAAGATTGACATCCATGCTCTGTGCTTATCTTCAAAGCTGAGCTGATTAGTGGTTTGTGGTTTGAGAGTATGTAGCAACATTAATAGAAACTGAGCTATGTGGGTTGGTCCTCAACGTGAAGAGTTGCATTTATCATTTTTTTTGAGCTGTAAATTACGCACAGCACCAGAGAGTGGATTTACTCACTCAGCTTCCACATGATTAAAATATTGATTCTGCCATCATGGATACCAGCATGTTGAACCCACCGATACATCAAGCCTGAGCATCATATTAAGTCAGAATCACGGGTGAAGACATCCTCTTTGGGAAGCTATTTTGACACATAAACACACGAGCAATACTAACAGATTGATATTGAAATATAATTTACATCCCAAGGCACTTTGTGTTAGTGCATATTTCATTTGATTCTCTCGCTCTTGGAAAATATGGCTCCCTTGTTTGCACCTCAATATCTTAGACAATACCTTGTACCCTAAAGAAACTGTTGGCCATTGTTTTTAGACTTTAGATTTTGCTTTTAAAATAAAAATACCTGTTTAATGTCCTCAAAGAGTCCAGGAAGATTTTAGTACATGGGGGATAGAAATGTCAAGACTTTGAAGAGCATCATGAGGCCTTGGCTCCATCTGTCAGCACCTCAGACTTGTTTGAAGCCCACCATTAATATCCTTGACTATCACCTTCACCCTTATTGGCTTTGTGTAGTGGGGTACCAATTTTACCTCTGATGAGAATGCTGGTAGATTGTATTTCTGGAACTTTCTAGTTCAATGTATTAAAGTTTTGGTTTTGGTTTTTTGTTCTTTGTTTTGTTTTTG
>JADRCD010201667.1:4079-19254 GCA_019843815.1 Montemys delectorum
AAAAAAAAAAAAAAAAAAAAAAAAAAAAAAAAAAAAAAAAAAAAAAAGAATGAGAGGGTGTGGGTCAGGAGAGGTGACTTAGTGGTTAAAGGTTAAGAGCACTCACTCACTGCTCTTACAAAGCACCTAGGATAAATCTCCAGCTCCCACATAGATCTGTCCCTTCTTCTGACCCATGGACATACACAGTACTCATGAGAAAGCAGACAAAACACTCATACACATAAAATAAAAAATTTTAAATCTGTTTATTTTTTTAATTTTTGTTTTTTTCGAGACAGGGTTTCTCTGACTAGTCCTGGTTGTCCTGGAGCTCACTCTGTAGACCAGGCTGGCCCCATACTCAGATCTACTTGCCTCTGCCTCCCCAGTGCTGGGATTAAAACCATGATCCACCACTACATTGCAAAAAAAAAAATTTTTTTTTAAAAGTGTGAGAACTGTATGATTTATTGAAGAGTCAATTGCTCAGAGATGCAAACAGAAGTACTTGCAGATGAAATCATGCTTGGAATGTGCCTTAAAATATTCTGAAGAGTCACAGTAGACCAGATATAGAGCCATCTTAGAGACCCATCCACAAATGGATGGATAAAGAAGATGGCTGGGTGCAGTCGCTTGCTGAAAGTAATCCCAGAATAAATTCAGGACACTGAGGCAGGAGGACTGTCACAATTTGGAGGCCAGTATTGACTACGGAGCAAGTTTCAGGCCAGCCTGGGCTAAAGGATGAGCTCTAGTCTCAGCTACAGACAAGAATAAACAAGAAACCTACTTTGTATCTAACTCAAAAAAAAAGTTAATTAAAAATATTCAAGAGTTGAGTACAGTGGCCCAGGTCTTCAGTCCCACCAGCAGAGGCAGGTGCATCTCTGTGAGTTTGAGGTCAGCCTAGTCTACACAGTGAATTCTAGGCTAGCCTAGGATATATCAAAAAGATCCTGCCTCAACAAAATAAAGTGCTCTTTCTTCAAGCTGGTTTTCCACCTAGCATATGTTTCTGTTTACTATTGGTCTCTCCCAGGACATGACATGGTGCTTTGTCTGGCTCCCTCCTCCTGGTTCTGCTCGAAATGTCTAGAACCCTGTGGCATAAAGGAGTCACTCAGCAGCGGGTCTAGAGCACTTTGATTTCAGCCAGTTCAGAATGAACCAAGTGTGAACGGGGAGCACTATCAATACGCAGCTATTCCTACTAACTATCCCACCCTGGTGGGGTGCTGTGAGCAAGTCTGTGGGTACTTTTCTCAGAGGTAAATTGCTCCCCCAGGAAAATGTGGATGTCATGGTGAGTAAACAGTAGAGTGAGTATGGGGGGACAGGCCAGGGTCTGAGATGGGAGCCCCATCATTGTGTCCTGCTTTGTGTTAAGTGGTTCTACCAGTTAGCCATTGCTTTTGTACCTTCCAGAGCTACTGAACCAGAGGCAGAGACTGCTGAGTGAGAGGCCAGAGCTGGAAGGCAAGGCTACCCCCAGGCTCTAGGAGTTATCTTCTGAAGAAGGGGTTGGGGGAATGGGAGACTCTCCCCTAAAGCCCTGGGCTTGGCTGCCAGCCACTGTCACCTGGTCACCTTTCTACAATTTTTTTTCCTTAACTAGGCAAGCACTTCCTCTTCACACTTACTAGAGCCAGTCACATCAGACTGTGAAGTGTAGCTCCAGACTGATGTGGGTGAACACTGCCTCCCTCAAATGCTACCACAGGGAAGTTTGGGTGGGATGAGAAGGCAGGGAACTGTAACTGGCCAAAGGGCAGGAAAGCCTCCTGCTAGGTGGTTTTGTCTTTTCCATTCAAGGCGGGTCCTCTTTTTCCCTTTGTTGACCTCTCCAGGCTAATTATAAACCTTACTCTTCTCCAAGCTAACCCTGCTTGTTGGTTACTGGTGCAGTTGAGTCCTTGATACAGAGAATAGAGGGAAACACCAGTCACTCTCATTAAATTCCAGATTCTGTGTCTAAAGAAATATTATTTAGGCCAGGCAGTGGTGGTGCACGCTTCTAATCCCAACACTTGGGAGGCAGAGGCAGGTGGATTTCTGAGTTCCAGGCAGCCTGGTCTACAGAGTGAGTTCCAGGACAGCCAGGGCTACACAGAGAAACCCTATCTTGAAAAAAACAAAAAAACAAAACAAAACAAAAAAAAGAAATATTATTTAGGGGCTGGAAGAGCACCCACTGGGTAAGAGCACTGACTAGCTCTTCCAGAATTCCTGGGTTCAATCTCTCTCCCATCCATATGTCAGCTCTCTTTAACTCCAGATCTGATGCCCTCTCCTGGTTTCCTCAGGTACCAAGTATGTATGTATGTGGTACAGAACATACATGGAAACAAAACACTTATATAAATGAAAAATTAAAAAAACAAAAAGATTATTTAGCAGTTAACGTCTGTATCATTTAGGGGCCAGCCAGGCAGTAGTGGCACACTCCTTTAATCTCAGCACTTGGGAGGCAGAGGCAGGTGGATTTCTGAGTTCGAGGCCAGCCTGGTCTAGAGTGAGTTCCAGGACAGCCAAGGCTATACAGAGAAACCCTGTCTTGAAAAACCAAAAGGAAAAAAAAAAAAAAAAGAATTTAGGGGCCAGGTGTAGTGACTCAATTTGCAATCTCAGCAGTGGAGGAGACAGGAGAGCTGACATGCAAGTTTGAAGCCCAGCCTGGGCTACCTATGGAACCCCCTAGAACTCATAACTGAGAAATGGCAGAGTAGCTTAGCCAAGGCAGCTAGGCTAAGGACTGATAGGGCACTGGAACTGTCAACCACACAGCTGGGGTCCCCAGAGGCTCTAACGAGTCCTTCAGCCCCACTCTCTCCAGTTTTCCCTGGGAGCCCACTTGCCAGCAGGGCAGTACACCCCAGGTCTGAGAGGACAGACACTCCCACACTATTCATAGTCTGGGTAGCATACACCATAATAAACTCAGCAAGCAAAGTAACAATGCCCTTGAATCAAGTGAGACTCACAGCCAACTCCAAAAAGTTCTGTGTATATATATGTATACCACGCATGCAGGTGCTCATGGAGGCCAGAGAACTAGCAGACCCCTTAGAGCCGGACTCACAGGTGACTGTGAGCCACCTGATCTGGGCACCGGGGATCAGATGCAGATCCTCTGCACGATTAGCATGTGCTTTTTAACCAGCGCCATCTCCCTAACCCTGTTTTTCACTTTTAAAATTTACTTGTATTTATGTCTGTCTTGTGTAAGGAGTAGCCAGAAGAGCGTCAGATCCCCCAGAGCTTGAGTATACAGGCACAGTGTATCACATGATGTGAGTGCTAATGTTAAAAGGCAGCACTTATTGTATCTTCTTAAAAAGATTTATGTATTTATTTATTTTTCTTGGTTTTTCGAGACAGGGTTTCTCTGTGTAGCCCTGGCTGTCCTGGAACTCAGAAATCCGCCTGCCTCTGCCTCCCAAGTGCTGGGATCAAAGGCGTGCGCCACCACTGCCCACTGCAAGCATTCTTAACCGTAAGCCAAGTCATCTCTTTAGTTCCCTCACTCCACCTGTCTTTGTTTTGTGAGACTCTGTAGACTAGGCTGGTCTAAGAACTCTCTGAGCTGCCTATCTGTTTGTCTGCCTCCTGAATACAGGAACTAAGGTGTGTGTCACAGTGCCTGTGTCTGAGTGCAATTGCAGGAGTACCACTGTTCTGGTGTGCCAGGCACACAAAGCTCAGAGGACAACTTACACAAGTCTTCCACCATATGAGTTCTGGGAAAGGAAGAAACTCAGGTCATCAGATTTGTATGGCATGGGCCATCTTACCAGCTCTCTTATATCTAACTAACCAACCAGGAAGAAACTATGGGAACTTTCAATTTGAAGCGAGTTGATTTAGCTATAGGACAACCTCAAAGACAGCGAACCCTTTACCCTGAAGGGTGTTAATTGTTTTTTTACTGTTGTAACTGAATTGTTAGGCTGTGCATGGTGGAGAACACCTATAATCCCAGCCCTTGGGAGGATGATCATGAGTTTGAAACAGCCAGAGAATATCTCAGAAAAAAAAAGCCAAAATTGAGTCATTAACTATATGAGAAAAGGTCACACAGAACCTAGAGACCAACATGGCATTTGACAGACATTTATTGAGCACTTGTGTGCCAAGCCCTGTGCAGGGCACCAGAAATATCAAGTCAATGCAATCTGGTTCCTGCCCCACAGAGTTCACAGTCTAAGACAAATCAGGTTCATACAACCACAAAGGGGCATTTAGATAATCATTTTACAATACAATCTTTTGAGGTTCCTCAATACTTTGTGAGAGATACAATATCCTAAAAAGAAGTTGGCATAAATGTAAAGTCACACAATTGTAGGAACAGAAACCACCTGCAATTTTAACACAGTGCTTTCAGAGACTCTACATCTAAATTTTTTTTAGGGAGCATACAAATTGTACCAACCTGCAGAAACAGGGACAGACCTAGGTGTCCTGTGGCCCATACAATGGTGGGACATTCTGGACACGACAGACTTTGAAACTTTAACTCCTGCATCTACTTCATTTGTCTCCTCTTCTCCTGGACAAGAAGGACTCTACATTCTTGGGCTCCTCCTGAGAATATCAGGCTTAAAAGGGCCAATTCTCAGCAGTCTAGTATAAGATTTCTGGCCTAGGAAATAGTATAAGCAAGCACACAGCATACCCTGACTCTTGATGGAGGTGAGGCTTCCCCTTTCCCTTTCCCTAAGTTTCTGTACTATACCAGGAGCAGTCAGCACTGTGGGGTGGCCTCACCTCCTGGGGATTCTGAATAGGACAATGAAATCTAGGACTTGAGAGTAAGCAATCTGGGATGTCCATTTTCACCCCAAGTGCAAAAGCCCACAGATTAGGTCAATGCAGGGTTCGTTTAGGAGGACGTCTAAAACCTGCAGACCCCAGGCAGAGTTGGGTTGAGGCTGGGGATAGGGGTGAATTGTGTAGTGAAGATCCAGCCCTTTGAGAAAGCAGGGATGTACCACCTTCACATTACAGAGGTGGTGTCTGTGCAGGCTGGCCAGGATCAGGCCCCAATAACTCTTAGCTCCTTGGGTATGAGTGTTCCCAGCCCCATAGTCTCTTTGCTTGGACAGAGGCCTACGGTGGGTCAGTAGGTCAAGTAAAGAAAATAGGTCTCTCAGGCGACTTACACCAACGTAAAACAGATCCTGAGGTCCAAGCAAGCTGGACTCTGGGCTCCCTGCTCTGCTCTGGATAGGTCCCTGGCTCCCACCCAGGACTACTTCTCAGTTACTTGCCCCTCAAGGTGCTCTAAGAATCTCCCTTTTCCCCAAGGACAGCCCACACACAACTTTTAATTAAAAAAAAAATAATTTATTGTCAACAAAGGCAATATATACAACAGGACAATAGATGCAACAGGACGACAGGTAAAAGGGTGGTGACGGGAGCCCTCGGCAGGGACGAGGTGGTAAGAGGTAATGGAGGCCTCCTGTTGTAGGAGCCAGAAGTGGGGGAGGAAAGGTGTCCCCCGAGGTAGTGGGACTCAGTTCAAACCCCATCATGACCACCTCTGCATAAGGCACTGTGCCAGGGGAGAATGGTGGGGAGCTGAGAGGAAGGAGGAGGTGTGGGGTCAGAGGGTAGGTCAGCGAAGGATTGGGGAAGGTGTTCTCCACAGGCCCAATGCCTTACCACCCAACAACCTAAGCCACCTCTGCCTACCTCAGACTTGGCCAAGGGCAGGCATTTTCTAATACCCCAATGTGACAATGATGTCACTCCTCCCCCATCCACGTTGCCCTGGCACCTGGTTTTAAAAACTCTCCATCAGGTGGCCAAGCTGGGCAGATCTGAGATTTAAGCCAATGGGGGATAACTACCTCCTCCTGCCTACCTTTCCTTCTTCCCACCCCTCCCTCTCTAGGAAACTGAAAACCTATACTCCACTTCCTGCCTCTGGTTGTCCCTTAACAGTGGCACTGGATTCTGACAGAACTGTGGGCCAGTCTGAGTTGTCACCTGTTCCCAGCCCCTTGGTGCCCTGGGGGTGCTTGGACCAGTCCTGTAAGAGGCTGACGGCTGGTGGTTCTTCCATCCGAACTCGGATAACCTGGAGATCCAGTGTCCCACGGAGCCCCGGAGGGGAGGCTGGGAAGGGATGGGAGCAGAGAGCACAGTCAGACCTTCCAACGGTCCTCAAAACTGCAAACCATACCAGACTAACAGGGCTTTTCTGGTTTCCACAGCCCAGTGTCTTATTCTGGGAGAAGGCTAAGGAAAGCACAAGGCTCGCTCTTAATCCACCAGGTATGTCTAGCCTTACAACCCTTAGGCACAGAGCAAGCAATAAACGCAGCTTCTGCCCTTCGAATTCAGCATATGGGTTCACAGGGACCACAAGGTCACTCTCCAACTTCTAGCTTGCTTCAAGACTTCACATAGAAGCAATACGGTAGGAAATGCCCAAAGAAGTGTAAACATGGCTGGCCGCACAGCACTGGAGTGATAAGGCAGAGCATCTATAGGACACAGTCACCCTGAGTTAGTGCCCCAGCTTTGCTCTACAGCCTTCATACAGGCTCCACATCCTTTGAGTTGATAGGTCTCTCACGGTCAACTATCTTAGCAACATGGTGAAGGTAGGGAGAATGGCAAAGCTAGGCCTCCAGCTACAGCAAGGTAGAAACACAAAAATGTCCTTGACTTGGGCCCATGCAAGTGATATATGGCAAAGCAATCCCAGCACTTGGGAGGCAGAGGCAGGCCATCCAGGAGTTCAAGGCCATGGCTCATTGGTTAAGGGTACTGGCTATACTTCCAGAAGACTCCAGATCAATTCCCAGAACCTACATGACAGCTCATACTTTTCTATGACTCCAGTTCCAGAGCTTCTGACACCCTTATACAGATATACATGTAGGCAAAACACCAATAAACATAAAATAAAAAATAAAGAGACCAGAAAGATTTTAGGAAAAAGAAAGAGACTTCAAGTTCAACTACGACAAAGGGGGTGGGGGTGAAGCCAGGCAGTGCTGGCAGACGCCTTTAATCCCAGCATGAGACAAGAGGCAGATGATTTCTGATACTTTTTTCAAGAATTTTTTTCACCTATATAATTTAAGACAGGTATGATTTTGCTGGAGTTTAAAATTATGCATGAGAACGAGAATACAAGATAAGCACGGTGACCCACACCTTGCACTTGGGAGGCAGAGGCAGGAGAATCTCCTCGCCATATACACTATAATTGTTTAGCTTTTTTGAGGAACTGCTAAACTGCATTTTCATTGTGGCTATATCATCTTATATTCTAACCAGAAATATATCTGTTTGGGTTTTTTGTTTTTGTTTTTGGAGACAGGGTTTCTCTGTGTAGCCCTGGCTGTCCTCGAACTCAGAAATCCACCTGCCTCTGTCTCCCAAGTGCTGGGATTAAAGTTATGTACCACCACACTCAGTTTGGTGTTCTCCTAATGAGAACCAGGCATCAAACTGATATCTGGTTTGTACAGCAAGAATTTTATCCTCAAGCCAACTCTCCAGCCCTGGTCTTTCTTTTGAGGTGTGGTCTAGCTGGCATCAGGTACCTAAGCTCATAGGCAGAGGCTGGGACTACAGGTGCGCACCATTACAATGCCTGGGTTCACAGTTTTTCCTTCTGTAAAACAAAACCTATGTGCTTTCTATACACTACTTTCATGATTAAGATATTACAAAAAGCTCAGAACTTAGTTAAGGGTCCAGAAGCTGAGGATTCCTGATTGATTACTTTGGGACAAACTGGTCCACCTCACTCTTGGGCCCTAGAAGAGGTCTCTTCCTGAGTGGGCTGCTCCAACTCTCACTTCCCACCTGATCCTCCTTTCCAACTGCGTGTTCGCACTCATTCCTTCTGCAGAGGCTGGACTAAGCCCATTTCTTTTAGTTCTCACTAAGGACAAGACCTAGACAGGGATCTTGGAAATGTCACACCACTCAAATGACAAACAAGAGCAGAAAGCAATTTCCAGATCAAGAGCTTTCTTTATGTCAGATACGATTGGTTGCAGGGTATTTGATCACAGTGCGAACCCTGAGATTAGGTTATTGGAAAAACCTGTTTCTACTTGTGCCATGGCTCATCCCTAGCACACACCTTTAATCCAAGAGCTTTCTGTTTGTTGTAAACAGGATTAAATAAAGTCAACCATAAGTCAAGAGGCAAGGCAAGCAACCTGTTGACAGGGAGTAAACATAGGGGGAAAAAAAAGAGTAAGAGAAGTCAGGAGGATAGACAGAGAAATGTACAGGAGGTAGAAAGGAGGGACAGTCAGTTGAGGGGCATGGGGTGAGATAACAGAGAAGAACTTTCCTTTTGGGGTGCTGGCTATAAAGGAAGGTCAGCTGGGTGCTTTCTCTACCTCTCTGATTCAGCAGGCTTTCACTCCAGTAACTGGTTCCCAAGTCTGAACTGGTAAAATCGAACAATTAAGATTTTGTTATAAACAACATTTGGCAATCCAACACTAAGAGAAATTATACACCAGTTGCAGACAAACTAAGAAGCCATCAGATTTGGAAAGTCCTCAAGGAGAGAGTTAGGAGCGGGAAAAACCATAACACAAGGCACTACGATCCTGAATAGCATTACTTTAAATGGCTTGAGAACAGAAGCCAAAAATGAAAAGCTAAATGACTTAACTGAAGTTGGCTCAATACTGATTATGATTATCATCTTAGTAGTCCGTATTTTATCCTTAATAGCCACAGTGGCTTTCTGTACCCTCTCAAAGAAAACACTCCATGGATACAGGAAAAAGCAAACCATGAAAAGTAGGTTGATAAGATACAGGCCTTAGATTTACCAATGAAAACACTTAGGCACACAGCAACTAAAAAAATTTAATGATGGCCGGGCAGTATCCCAGCACTTGGGAGGCAGAGGCAGGTGGATTTCTGAGTTCGAGGCCAGCCTGGTCTACAGAGTGAGTTCCAGGACAGCCAGGGCTACACAGAGAAGCCCTGTCTTGAAAAACCAAAAAAGATGTAATGATTGTTGTTAAAATTAACATCACTATGGATTTAAATCAAGGGACAGAACAGCTTCAGTAGATAAAACAAAAAACTCAGGCGAGACCAGAAAACAAATATTTTGGTGAACTGTTACATTTATAGCAGAGACCAAGGCTAAACAAACAAATAAATGGCATGAAATTAAAGGTTTAGTAGACATAGGAGCATATGTAACAGTAATTTCACCAAAATCTTGGCATCCAGATTGGCCTCTTCAGGAGGTAAATATTCAGCTTCTAGGGATTAGAACTTTGTCTTGGGTGAAACAAAGTACAGGGGCTGGGTCAAGTGTATAGGGCAGAAAGACAAATAGGAAAATTAAATCCATATATGGCTAATAACGGCTATGAATTTATGGGGACATGATTTGTTGCAGCAGTGGAGGATTAAAATTCTTCCAATCTCAGGGCTGGCGAGATGGCACAGCGGTTTAAGAGCACTGACTGCTCTTCCAAGGTCCTGAGTTCAAATCCCAGCAACCACATGGTGGCTCACAACCATTGGTAATGGAATCCAGTGCCCTCTTCTGGTGTGTCTGAGGACAGCTACAGCGTACTTACATATAATAAATAAATCTTTTAAAAAAAATTCCTCGAATCTCAGAAACAAACCATAAAATAAAGAATGCTTCTGAGAAAAATATTTAAAGGTATTATCAAGAATAGTCACATATTGTCCAGATTGTCCATAAGCAGAACACAACAGCTATGGATAGAGACTGGATAGTAAAAAAACTGAAATACATTGGGCTGAATATTTTAAAGATGCGTTGACTTCAGAATGGAACCAAGGATAAATTGGGAAAGAGGTTTTGTCTTTTTTTCCACAAGAGAAGAAAAACTGTGGATATCATCAAAACTGATAACGATTAGGTTCAGTTCATTAGTCATTCAGTCCAAACTAACTTATAAAGACTAACAAATGCCTTTCATTTGAAGGGCATAAAGAGTGAAACAATAAAAAAAAAAATTTCTTTCTTTCTTTTTTTTCCGAGACAAGGTTTCAAGGCAGGGTTTCTCTGTGTAGCCCTGGCTGTCCTGGAACTCACTCTGTAGACCAGGCTGGCCTCCAACTCAGAAATCTGCCTGCCTCTGCCTCCCAACTTTTGAGTTAACTTCTTAAATAAAACTTAACTTTTGAATTTTCTTCTTAAATAAAAAGGTTATTTTTGTTGTTTGGTATTAAAAACACAGTAAAGGAGTGGGTAGTGGTAGCGCACGCCTTTAGTCCCAGCACTTGGGAGGCAGAGACAGGCGGATTTCTGAGTTTGAGGCCAGCCTAGTCTACAGAGTAAGTTCCAGGAGACAGCCAGGGCTACACAGAGAAACCCTGTCTCAAAAAACCAAAAAAACAAAAACCCACAGTAAAGGGATTTAAGATGTTTTAAGTAAATTCAAAGGGTCTTACCACAGTAGGCACCTAAGGATCACAATGATTTAAATTAAAAAGCCACTGGTAGAAGGCAGGCTGAAATTCTAAGGGAATGTCATTTGTGATCTATAAACAAACATACTTAAATCTTGGATTTATATATAAAGAGAAAGGGAAATATAGGTATATTTATCAACACATACTAAGGTATATTTTAGTTTCAAAATTTCAAAGAATTTTTAAATTTCAATTGAAAGTTAATACTTTTACTATTGCCAAAAACCACTCTGTCCCCGGAAAGATATAACCCGTCAAAAGAGGAGCCGTCAGAGTTAGGGTGGGGGCAGGGCTTTGCTTTTAACTTTCCAGGAGAATAACAGCATCCGACTTAGGAAGCCAGAGACCACTGGGCAAGGGAAACATCGGAAGGAAGAGAGCAGACATCAAGAGTCCAAGACAAAGAGTGAATTGGCCAAGCGGTATCGCTCACCTCCAGCTGTCTCTGCTGCCCTCAACAGTCATAAGTGGCAATTGGTCTGTCTGCCATCCCAGTTTAATTAAAACTTAAAGCTGACTGTGGTGTTGGAGCATGGCTCTTTCCTCTAAACCCATGAATGCTTGTTAAAGGAAAATCCGAAATCTGTCCCTTATCAGAAGGACTACCTGGTATGAGACAGAGGAAAACAAAAAATAAAAGCCACTAATCTCATAACCTTCTGGTTTTTGTTTGACTTAAAACTTTTCTGAAGGTATAAATACTATCTCAAAATCTGTAAGATTATTATGTAGTAGTTATACAGAATACTAGTTCTGGAAATAAGTTGATCTAGCTTCCTATATGTGCTTTCAGATTGGAGTCTGAAACAGGTAACTAGAAACAAAGTTTGTGTACTTAATAGATTGTGACCTTCAAACCTTTCTGAGATCGGCTTTAAAATGGCTAAAGTTTTCTACCATTCCTAACAGTAATCTTTGAAGTCTCCAAGAAGATGATGAGGCCCTGAAAAGACAATGAATCCACCTGGACTGTGGCCAAGGCCCCATGCCTCTTCTGCCACCGGGTTCTGCAAACAAGGGACACCTTTTGGTTGGCTGCTGTGTTCTACCTAGCCAGGATTCTTATTAAGCTGACAAGCATCACCCAAAGATCAGCTTCGGATTATAGACTGCTCAGGACATTCAAACTACTGAGTTCATAGGACACTAACATGGACATTTTTACAGAGCTTTTGAATACAAAATACTTAATCTTAAGACTCCCAAATATAATCAAACTTGACATTGTGGAATGCCTGGTAGAAATAGCTTCAGTATTCTTAAGAGTTTTACTGTGCTAGAGTTATATTCTTTCCTTTTTTTTTTTGTTTTTTTGTTTTTGTTTTTGTTTTAGACCAGGCTGGCCTCGAACTCAGAAATCCACCTGCCTCTGCCTCCCAAATGCTGGGATTAAAGGTGTGTGCCACCACTGCAATTCTTTCCTTTTTATTTAGACAAAAAGGGGAAAATGTTGCAAGATCATGCACTGAACCGTGAGATTATATTACTTACAGAAAAATACTGTCTAATTGTGGTGTGGCTTAGCCCTAGCACAAACCTTTACTCCAAAAGCTTTCTGTTTATTGTAAACAAGATTAAATAAAATCAACCATAGCTCAAGAGGTGGAGCAAGCAAACAAATGACAGGAAGTGAATATAGGAAAAAAATATAGAGTAAGAACTCAGAAGGATGGACAGAAACACACAGGAAGTAGAAGGGAGGGGCATTCATTGGCGTAGGGGTTGAAACTTCCTCTCTCTCTTTCTCTCTGTTTGTTTGATCTAGTAGGCTTTCACCCCAGCAACTGGCTCTCTAGTCTGAATTGGTAAAAATCAAACAATTTGTTAAAAACATATTGAAGCCGGGCAGTGGTGGCATATGCCTTTAATCCCAGCACTTGGGAGGCAGAGACAGATGGATTTCTGAGTTCAAGGCCAGCCTGGTCTACAGAATGAGTTCCAGGACAGCCAGGGCTACACAGAGAAACCCTGTCTCAAAAAAACAAACAAACAAACAATATCAACATCATCATCATCATCACCATCACCATCATCATCATACTGGGGCTGGTGAGATGGCTTAGCAGGTAAGACCACTGACTACTATTCCAAAGGTCCTAAGTTCAAATCCCAGCAACTACATGGTGGCTCACCACCACCCGTAATGAGATCTGACACCCTCTTTGGGTGCATCTGAAGACAGTTACAGTGTACTTATTTATAATAATAAATAAATCTTTGGGCCTGAGTGAGCAGGGACTGAGCAAGTGGGGTCTACCAGAGTGAGTGGGGTCTACTGGAGCAAGCAGAGGTCCTAAAAGTCAATTCCCAACAACCAGATGAAGGCTCATAACTATTTGTACAGCTACTGTGTACACTCATATACATAAAATAAATCTTAAGAAAAGAAAAGAAAAGAAAAAGAAAACATACTGGGGGCTAGAGAGATGGCTCAGCATTTAAGAGCATTGACTGTTCTTCCAGAGGACCTGTATTCAAAACCCAGAAACCACAATCATCTGTAATGGAATCCAATGCCCTCTTCTGCTGTGTCTGAAGACAGGAACAGTGTATTCTCACTCTCTCTCTCTCACTCTCTCACTCACACACACACACACACAATCTTAAAACAAACAAACAAACCCACCCAACATACTGTTCTAGATGCTGAGGACATAAAAGCAAGCCAAACCAAAGACCCTTTTGAGGCTCATATTTGCGTGTAGGCGCCTCACTTTCTCTCACTGCATGCTCTGCTCAGTTCAGCTTGGAGATAACTTGCCTGTGGCTGTGACCAGCTTCCTGAGTTAACACTTAGAAAGTGGAGACAGGAGGATCAAGAATTCAGTGCCAGCTTTGGTTACATAGTTTAAAACAGCCTGGGCTATAGAAGACCCTGTTTCAAAAACAGCAAAAGCCACGTATCATACAGTGGCTTTCAATCGTATTCTAAGCACTTGGAAAGCTGAGCAAATATCACATGTTCTGAGAAACTGGGTCAAAAGAGTAAAAACCCTTTACACCCCCCACCCCACCCAAAGGACTTGTGGACACATCAGTTTACTTTCTCTACTGCTTTGTAAATTCCTTTATCCCCATGCTGCAAACAAGGTTCTTGGAAAGTTCCAGAAAGTTTTCCCAGGCAGCTTCATATGCATATCCATTAGTTCAGCAAAGCTGACAACAGTGAGTTTCTCTCGTTTCTATGTCTAGGATTTTTCCTCTTTTCCTTTTGCAGAGGTAGGAATTTTACTTATATGGAAGCTGTATACTTTGGAGCTGTCAAACCTCTGGGTCTCCAAAACAAGAAACCACCAGAGGCTTTTCCCTGCCTGACAAAGTTCCATACATCATGATATCACCAGGACACGCTGCCACCTCCTCAGTCCCATTCTCTCCCTTCGTCATTTGCTTCCACTCATCACCCCAGACAGGTAGTTTGGGCACAGGACACCCCAAGACTCAAGATGAAGGAAGGCAGAAGATCAAGAAGGCCCAGAAGCATGCAAGTCCAAGGAGGATATGCCTGCACTGGAACTAACACTGGAAAGTGACTCAAGCTGAAGCCTGAGAGCATTAAAACTGGTCCTGTCTTAAGAGTGAAGACGGCCGGGCAGTGGTGGCGCACACCTTTAATCCCAGCACTTGGGAGGCAGAGGCAGGTGGATTTCTGAGTTCGAGGCCAGCCTGGTCTACAGAATGAGTTCCAGGACAGCCAAGGCTACACAGAGAAACCCTGTCTCGAAAAAACCAAAAAAAAAAAAAAAAAAAAAAAAAAAAGAGTGAAGACCAATCAGGTAAACAGAGGCACATAGTGTACTCCTCTATAGATTTCTGATGAGGAAGAAGGATATGACCAAACTAATAAAAGTGGACACTCCTGAGTACTTGCAAGGGAAATGGCACATTTGCTTGCCTCCATACTAAAAGCTTACTTCCTCTTTGTAAGCCCCATGCCAGGGGCCTTCAGCTGTCTACTAGCTGTTTTACTTGCCCCAGCACCAAAAGCACATTGATGACACATTTCTAACTTTGTGGAACAAGGGTCTAAGCACTCCCTGGCAACAACCAATCCTACATTCACAGGTTGCTTATCCTGGGATGCTGTAATATGAATTCAACAAGACAAGGGGAGGATCCAGGCTCAGGCTCTGTTCTCTGAGGGCATGACAGTCTTGATTCCCCTATTGTGGTAACAGGATTACAGGTTAGCAGAAAGACCCTGGAGCTGTAGAGACGGCTCAGTGTTTAAAAATACACACGTTTGATTCTCAATATGCACACTGGGTGCACACAAACATCTGCCATTCCATCTTCAGGGCACTCCACACCTGCAGCCTCCAGTACTCCAGTACCTCCATGGGGACTGGCACTCTCATTCACATACCCACATACAAACTCATACACATAATTTAAAATAAAAACATTTTTTTTGAGACAAGGTTTCTTTGTATAGCCTTGACTGTTCTAGAACTAGCTCTTCAGACCAGGCTGGCCATGAACTCATGGAGATCCACCTGCTTCTGCCTCTGGAGTGTTGGGATTAAAGGCATGTGCCACCACCACCTGATTATAAAAATAATCTTTTAAAAAGCTTATAAAATGGCTGGGCGGTGGTGGCGCATGCCTTTAGTCCCAGCACTTGGGAGGCAGAGACAGGTAGATTTCTGTGTTCGAGGCCAGCCTGGTCTACAGAGTGAGTTCCAGGACAGCCAGGGCTACACAGAGAAACCCTGTCTTGAAACCCTCCCCC
>JADRCD010201667.1:19354-65951 GCA_019843815.1 Montemys delectorum
CAGGGCTACACAGAGAAACCCTGTCTTGAAACCCCCCCCCCCCCCCCAAAAAAAAAAAAAAAAGAAAAAAGAAAATGCCTTTAGTCCCAGCACTCAGGAGGCAGAGGCAGGGAAGTCTCAAGTGGACCAAAGCCAGCTCTGTCTACATCATGAATTCCAGGACAGTCAAAGCTTCATAGTGAGATCCTATCTCAAAACATCAAAAAAAATTTAACAATAAAAATGTGTTTGTTAATTTATTTGATGGGAGGGGGGAGAGCATGTGAGCCATGGCAGACACATGGGAGGTCAGAGGACAACTTTTGATAGCCTGTTTTCTCCTTCTACCATGTGAGTTCTGGGGACTGCAGCCAAATCAGCCCTGGCAGCCAGGGCCTTCACCTGATCAGCATCTATCTCCCTGGTCCCCATGTCCCCATTTTGTTTTGTTTTGTTTTTTTAATTTTTTTTCTTCTTTTTTTTTTTTTTTTTATTATATGTGAGTACACTGTAGCTGTTTTCAGACACTCCAGAAGAGGGAGTCAGATCTCATTACGGATGGTTGTGAGCCACCATGTGGTTGCTGGGATTTGAACTCAGGACCTTTGGAAAAGCAGTCAGTGCTCTTAACCACTGAGCCATCTCTCCAGAGGCCCTCATTTTGGTTTTTAAGATTGGTTCTCACTCTGTAATCTAGGCTACTTCCAACCTGTGGCCAACCTGTCTCAGACTTCCAACTGTTAGATTATGCTTGGTTTATAAGGTATTTTTAAAGGATCAAATGAATTATACTCAACAGTTTCTCAGCCGGGCATGGTGGCACACGCCTTTAATTCCAGCACTTGGGAGGCAGAGGCAGGCAGATTTCTGAGTTTGAGGCCAGCCTGGTCTACAGAGTGAGTTCCAGGACAGCCAGGGCTACACAGAGAAACCCTGTCTCAAAAAACCAAACCAAACCAAAAAAAAAAAAAACAATAAAAAAAGTTTCTCCGTCAGTAGTTAAGGTTATAAACACAAACATCAGCTGTCAATGGAAGTTCATTTGTACTATGGAGTATCCTTTTGATGTTCATCACCCGCCTACGGCGCCCACACCTGTTTAAATGGTTGAGTACCTACCTCACTTGGGCCCCTGTATCACCAACATGAGGTGAGTTCTTCCAGGGCTCCAGCTGGAACCAGCCTCATGGTCTAAGCTGAGCACCAAGCTTTCAGAGGCCTAGCAAAACTTAATGACTACTGCCAGAGATGTTCAGCTTAGAGGCCAGCCTCCTCAGCATTCAAACCCGTCCTTGGAGGCCTAAACACCCAGCACCTACCTCTATCTAGGCTCTGGCTGTGATCCAGGGACTCAGCTTCCCTCAGCAGCCCCTCCCAGGAGGCTCACCTGAAGAGGGACTTTGTGGCTGGGGCAGGCCCTCGGCTGCTTTGCTGTCTTTAGAGGAGTCCTTAGTGTCGGTGGTCCTGAGCTGTGTGTGGGAGAAGAGCTGGAGGACGAAGCCAGGAGGGAAGCTGCCATCAGTGAAGTGTCGGACTTCAGCTGGTGCTGCGAACGTCTCTGTGGGTGACTCAGGAGACGGGGGATCTGGAAGAAGGCCGCGCAGAAGTGTGAGTAGAAGAGGACAGACCCCAAAGGCTCAAGCCCTAAGCTTCAGCTGAGCTCATGCAGAGGCTCTCTGATGTCCACTTCCTTATGAACTTCATGCTCCAGTGTTACGGCAGGCTCAGCACCCCTAAATCCTCTCACCTGGGTCAGGGTCCAAGTTTTTGGTCATATGCCTGCTTCTCTTCTTCCTAGCAGGCTCATCCTCAGGGGACTCTTTCCACCTCTGACCACGGGGCTTTTTATTTCCTTGCTCTATGATAGGGGTAACTGCAAAAGGAAAAACTTTAGCACTTTATGGCCACTGAACCTGAGCTCTCTAACCTCAGGTTCCTGAAAACACCTGCCCACCCCAGCCCCTTAGCACAGGATGTCCCACTAAGCCAAAGCTTCCCTGTTGACTGACCAGGCAGCTCAAGGGGGCGGAGTCCTCTGGGCCGGAGCCTCTTTGGGAGGGACGGGTTGTCCTCAGAGTCCAAGAGGACCACGATCTCTGCTGGCATCCTGGCAGGATCCGGGTTGGAGATGAGGTCTGGATGGCCATCCTGGCCTGACTCTGAGGGGGCAAAAGCCCACTGAGCTCGAGGGCCCCCACAGGCCCCACTTCTCCCTCAGCCCTCACCCTTACTACCTAGGCTGGGCAGGGATGGCTGGTCAACTTGGACGTCTTGCAGAAGGGCAACACCTTCACTCCAGGCTTCCAAGATGTTGTTCTTCTCAGAGGGGCTCAGGTCCAGGGTATGAGGATGCTGCTCCAGGATGTGTGCGCGAGCAGTGTCTGCTGATGGGGACCGGATCTCGGCCCCACACACCATGCACAGCGCTCGTCCACTGCCTCCTGGGCTGTTCCCCACCAGGAACTCCTGCTCCCATGACACTTGCTGCTTGAGCTCCTCACAGCCTTCGACACCTGCTTCCAGCAGGTTAGGCCGAGGTGGTGGCGTCTTTTCCTGTTGGGTTACTGCAGAAAGGGGAATGTGCTGTGAAGACGCCGGGCTGGTGATGCTGTGTGGGATGGGTGATTCCTGCGCAATGCTCCATCTCCCCATCAGAGCCTAACCAACCAGCGTGAGGCACACAGCTAGGATGCCTGATGCTGCACTTTCACCCTTACCTCTTATCTAGTCGTAAGTCCCACTCCACATTTCCAGAACTAAAAGGCATCATATTCCTCCCTTGACCTCTTTGATTATCTGGCAGATAGATATTCCTGTGAGGCTTCTAAGTTTCCTCGCCCCAATAGTTAACTCTACCCATATCCACTTTGTAGGCCACAAAGTCTCAAGTAGTCTAGCCTCTTGCTTCCACCATGCCTGGTATTTGAAGTGATAGGAATCAAACGTAGTGCTTCAAGTATGCTAAACAAAGCACTCTACCAACTGAAACATAACTTTAACCACCCCCTTTAAAGTATTAACTAGTGTATGTATAATGTAGGGAGGGGGTGGGGTGGGGACATGACACATGGGCTAAGGAGCACACCTGGAAGACAGAGGACAGTGCTGTTCTATTCACCCACCCTTACATGGGCTCAGAGGAAAGAACTTAAGGTCATGCTTAGTTACCCAGGATGGCCTCCTGTATAAACAAGATTACAGGGTTTCACCAGACTCTAGTTGTTCTGCTTTACTTTTCTCTCTCTCTGCCCCACCCCCCATCCCACTCTCTCTCTTGGTTTTTTGAGACAGAGTTTTTCTCTGTGTAGCCCTGGCTACCCTGAAACTCACTCTGCAGACCAGGCTGGCCTCGAACTCAGAAATCCACCTGCCTCTGCCTCCCAAATTCTGGGATTAAAGGCGTGCGCCACCACTGCCCGGCAGTTTACTTTTTTTTAAACTGCTTTTTCTGTTGTAATAAAACACCACGACCAATGCAGTGTGGGGGGTAAAGGGGTTACGGGTTACAATTTATCATTGAACAAACCCAAAGTAGAAAGGACTCAAGGTAGGAGCTTGAAAGCATGCACCCTCAGCTGGAAGGTGGTGTATATACCTTTAATCCTAGAACTTGGGAGGCAGAGACAGGTGGATCTCTTGTGTTGGACACTAGCCTGGTCTTCTACAGAGCAGGTTCCAGGACAGCTAGGGCTACATAGAAAAGCTTTGTCTCAAAAACCAAAACCAACCAACCAACCAACCAAACAAACAAACTAACCAAAACCATGTTCCCTTTCCAGCTTAGTCTCAGAGCAGACCTATCAGCCACCTACAGTATGCTGGGCCCTCCCTCCCACATCAGTCAATCAAAACCATTTCCAACGGATATACCCACAGGCCAATCTGATGGTAGCAATTCCTTAACTGAGGTTCTCCTTCCAAGGTGACTCTAGTTTTTGTCACCCTGACAATAAAAATTGAACATTAATTCACCCCTTCATGCCTTCAAAATCAGTACCATGGGAGAGATGACTTTTATACACTCCCTCCCTTTCATTTTCCAGTTTGAGATGCAGCCTTGGTTCCCTTCCCTCTGGGCTACCAGCTTGTGTGCTGACCCTAAGAAAATACTTTCCAGAAAACTTCATCTCAATGATGCTATGGCAGTCTTTTAATAATTACTGCTCTCTTTAGCACCAGCTAACAAACATCCATTCTTCCAATAAAGCAAGTTCTCACTTGCATATTTTTTATTAATTTTTATTTCATGTATGTTATTGTTTTGCCTGCATGTATGAACTCCTGCATGAAGGAGTCAGATCCTCTGGAACTGGAGTTACAGGCAGTCGTGAGTATCCATGTGCTCTTAACTATTGAATTATCTCTTCAACTCACCACCTTGCAGATTCTTAAAATTTAAATATATCCCACGAATGGCCATGATATGACTCTTTACTTCTGTCAGAAAGTTCACAAATCAACCCTTGATCAGCTACTTTTCTCTCATTTTCCCCTACTGAGACAGGGTTTCCCTGATAGCCTTTGTTGTCCCTACAACTCTTCTCCTTGCCTCTTCCTCCCAAACTCCTGCACCCTCATGCTTGGCCCTTCTCTTAACATTCTTATCTTTTAAGCTTCTACTACAGCTCACTTCTTGGCTAAGTTCTAAACTTCCACAACCCTTCCACCAAACCACTACAGATACAATATAGCAATATCCAATTTTCCTGGTACCAATTTCTGTCCAAGTTTGGTTCTGATGCTGTGATAAATACAACCAAAAGCAATTAGGGGAGTATGTTGACTACAACTTGACACAGCCATAACTAACAGAAGGAGCCTCAACTAAGAAAATGCTTCCATACGATCAAACTACCCAAGCCTGTAGGACACTTTCTTAATTTGTGATTGATGTGGGAAGGCCCAGTGCATTATGGGTGGAGCCATCCTTGGGTTGGTGGTCCTGGTTCTATAAGAAAGCAGGTTAAACAAACATGAGAGCAAGTCAGGAAGCAGCACCTCAGGACATCTACATGAGCTCCTGCCTCCAGGTTCCTGTCCTCACTTCTTCTGAAAAGTAAATGGAACTATGAATAAAATAAATCCTTTCTTCCCTGTATTAATAAAAAAGCCCAACACACTGCTGCATTAGACCAACCTATATACTTTAAAGGTGTTTTAACATCAGAATGGAAGTCAGGGAATGTGCTGCACTTGGGAAGAGGTTTTGTCTGTAGTTCCACAGGTAAAAGACTATGGATGCTATCAAAATTGATAAAGATATGATCTGAATAAAAGCAGCTCTCACATAAAAGGCAGGAGTCAAGGAAAGGAGAGATGCAGAAAGACTGCAACACAGACAACACAGAAGGCTGATTCACCCTGCATGAGGACAGCTCAACAAACTTGCTGAGAAAAGACAGCTTATCAGTTCACTAGTAGATTGGAAAACGTTGATATGCAACAGACATCTGCTGAAGGACAGATATCAGGGCTATAGTTAAAGGATCATCACACCAACAGATCTTCATAAGGATATTCAGACTATTCAGTTTGTGTGATTGATAACTGTTTCTGTTGTAAAAGTTAAACTGTGTACCAGAAGATTAGAACAGTTTGCCAGAGTTAGTTTGAGGCTAAGCAGAGCAATTCAGTCAGAAGCTGTGAGAAGCCACTTTGAATCAGTTAGCTTGGAGAGGAATTCAGGCTAGAACAGCTGAGTAGAACCAGCCAACCAGAGTTCAGAAAGAAAGAGCTAGAAAGAGTGAGTTTATTCATCAGTAAGCCTCCAAGATGACAATTACACTGAGAGGACAATTACATCTGGTGAGTAAGCCTCAGAGGCTGAGACATTCTAGGCCTAGATTAGATTGTATGGAGACTAGAAGCTTCCAGGCCTAAGCCTGGATAAATAGAAAAGAGAAAGAGCTGGGTGGTGGTGGCGCACGCCTTTAGTCCCAGCACTTGGGAGGCAGAGGCAGGTGGATCTCTTGAGTTCGAGGCCAGCCTGGTCTACAGAGTGAGTTCCAGGACAGCCAGGGCTATACAGAGAAACCCTGTCTCGAAAAAAAACAAAAAACAAAACAAAACGAAAAGAGAAAGAAATGTTCTGGGCTCAGCCCAAGCCGTCTATTTTCACAGCTTGGATACAGCTCCCATCTCATCCCTTCATCTGAGAAAATAAGTTACTTTTACATTTCCCCAAGTTGCTTTTGGTCATGCTCATCACAGCAATAGTAACCCTAACTAAGAAAGGAAAGGAAGGGTTTACATAAAGGTTATAATTCATCGTCTAGGGACACCAAGGCAAAGTTTGAAGCAGAAACCAGAGAAAGAAAGGGGGCTTACTAGTTTTCTCCCAAGCTCTCAGCTACCTTTCTATACACAGCTCAGGCACAATTAGCAATCAAGAAAATGCTCTGCAGATAGACCCACCGGGTAATCTGACTGAGGCAACTCTTTGAGCTTCCATCTTCTCAGATGGCAACCAAGATTAACCACAATAGTATATTCTTCTGAGAATGAAAATACTAAATTTGGGCTGGAGAGAGAGAGGCCCTGAGTTCAATTCCCAGCAACCACTTGGTGTTTCACAACCATCTGAAAGGGGATACGATGCCCTCTTCTGGTGTGTCTGAAGATAGCTAGTGTACTCATATACATAAATCTTTTTGTTTTTTGTCTTGTTTTGTTTTGTTTTTTTTCGAGACAGGGTTTTGTGTAGCCCTGGCTGTACTGGAACTCACTCTGTAGACCAGGCTGGCCTCTGCCTCCCAAGTGCTGGGATTAAAGTCATGCGCCACCACTGCCCAGCTCTTCCATTCTTACTAGAGACACTTTTCCTAACAACTTAAGAGAAACAAATTCTAACTAGACCTTCATTTCTCTTTATCTCGCTTCTGTAGTCTCTAAAAGACCTGATTACTGGGGCAGGGAGAAGGCTGGGTTAGTAAAAGAAAGCTCTTTACTGCCAAACCTGATGAACCAAATCCAATCCCACATGATGCAAGAACTGACTCCCAGAAGTAGTCCTGACCTCTTCACACTTGCCATAACTGACAGACACAGACACACGCACAGAATAAAAGCGAACTCACCGCCACCTAACATACTATAGTTCTATATTTACCTGCTGGCTGCCGCTGGGATGCACATTTAAGAGCAGGGTTTCACTTACCCTCTTCCCCACTGTTATAACTCCCACCTCTACCTGAAAAATGCTTGGCATATAGCTGCCCAATAAAGTTGAAGAATGAAACCTCTGTAGATGTCTCTTTCCTCCTAACAGAGATGAAGCCATCCTGGTAAGCTCGCTTTAAACCAGCACAAGTAAAAAAATAACCTGTGTGATGCACATTGAGAGAAATGTGGCCTTTGCCCCACCCCCAAATGTTCTAACCTTCCCTCCCATCTCCAAAAAAAGAGTTACGTTAAAGAAACACAATGACCAAGTTAGTTCTCAATCTTTTTTGGGTACTGTCATGCAACAGAGAAACAGGTATTCCACCACAAGGAAATATTTGCATTTTTCATGACTAATTGTCTTCCACAAAGGTAGCTCTTTGTTTTCTCCTTTGGACCAGAGAGGCTGGGGAAGGGAGGAAGGGAGGGGAGAGATTCCCAGATTGTCCCTCAAAAATCTCCTTTGGTGACTAATCTCCATGTAGATGGCTTGTTACCCACCCCCAAGCGAGTCCCGCTCTTCTCAAACTGGGTGCTACTACCAATTCCATTCAAACGCCGGGTTTTAGAATTGACACCTGTGGCTCCTAAGACAGAAGGCCTAGGAGGCCTGAGGGCAGGAGGAGGGTTCTACTTAATGGGCTCTTATTTTCCCTTTCTGGAGGTGGCCAGCCGCGCCAGCCTTCACCGCCGTTATCACTCCGGGCGACTATAGCCTGGGGCCTAGAGGCCTGGTCGCCCCTCGGCCTAGGAAAGAGACCGGAACCGGGAGACAACAGCCGCGCACAAACCACGGCACTGGGAATCCGGCCTCTTCTCTGGGCCCGAGGGGGCGCAGGGAACCGGAAGACCTGAAGCGCTCCTTCGCTGTGGATGGAAGTCTCTAGACCCCGAGCGGGGGAGGGGCGGCGGACGGAGGGGGGCTCCGAGAGGCCTGGGATTCCAAACCCGGTGGGGGAGGAGCGAGGGCGCCCTAGCCGCGGACCGGCCGGGGAAGGGCCCTGTGGGGCGGCAGACGCCGGCCCGGGGAAGTGCCTGGGGACCGGGGACGGGGCACCGGAGATCTAGTCCTCGACCACCGAGCGGAAGTGAGGTTCCCCCCCCCTCACCTCGGAGCATCGGCTCGGGCCGCGGAATCACGGCCACCACCACGGCCTCCTCGTCATCCTCCCCTTCCTCACACTTGAGCGTCACCTCGAAGCAATCCAGAGCCGCGGCGCCCTCGGCTCTCAGGGCCATGGCGAGGCGAAGAAGGGCGACCCGATAGCCGAGGACGGGCGCACAGAGCTCGGCGCGCCGCCTGTGGCGGCCGCCTCCTGCCCCGGACCACGCGGGGCCCGCGGCCCGCCTAGCTCACTCGCCGCTCGCCCCGCCGCCTCGCCAGCCACGGGCTTCAACGCGTCACGACCCCGGGCGGGGAGGGTTCGATCCGGGGCCCCCAACCCCGCCGCTCCCTTTTATGGAGGCTCATTGTCAGCGTCCGTCCGGCAGTCCCGCCTCCGGGCCAGGCTGGCCAATCACGTGAAGACACGCCCCCAGTGCCTCCCCAGCCACAGGTCCTGGCCAGAGCCCTGGGCTGCGCGTTGTCTTTGGCCGGTTTGCTCCTCGGCGAAGCCTGGAGTCTTCCTGCGAGCGGCCCCCGCAGCCTTGGAGACCCGGTAGGGCATCCCCACCAATGGCTGGCGGAAAGGTGCTGCGGGGCTGCTCGGCATCTTGCTTCTTGGCTTTTTCGCTTGACTAGCCGCCTGGAAGGCATCACAGACAAGAAAAGACCGGCGGGGATGTGGGAAGGATACATAGGTTCAGAAGTGTGGAGACAGCATCTCTTCTAATTCCTTTGGGCCTCGTTCCTTTCTACTAGCACACACGCTTTAGGGGGAAAAAATCACTTTGGATCCTCCTAAACAAAGATTCTAGAAGACGGAGAGGATTGGAGTGGCGTGTGGGCGTCTGTAAACCGCTTCCCGGTGGATATCATTTACGTTTTTTTAAAAAGCGTGAGTCCAGAGAGTGTGGCCTTTTCCCAGGACACAGCAAATCCCCTGAGAGCCTCCAAGACCGGGATCCGGTTGCCATGGCGCTACTGCCTGGCATTCGTGCCTGAGTGAAGGCTGTCACAATGGGCACTTCTACGGAACATCCTACCCCCCCCCCCCCCCCCACACACACACACAGACACACCAGATTTCAGCTGAGAAACAGCAAAAATGTCTGGCACTAAAAATTCTGATTCTAAGTGCTACCAACAGTAATTATCAGCCCAGAAACAATTCTGGTTGATGTAGGAGGCTAGGGGAGAGAAGAGAGACAGTCTTCTTACAGTCTATTGTGTGCGTGTGCGCCTGGGGCATGTCCGACACCCCACCACTGCAGCACCAGCTTTTATTTTGTTGAGATAAGGACTCACTTTGATGTCAGTCTGACTTGGAATTTGTGTAGCTCTGGTTGCCCTAAACCTACCCCCCTCTGTTTCCCAGGTGCAAGGATTAAAGATCTGAGCTGACATCACATACAGCGGCTAGAATATAAGGAATTAAGGAAATTTCTGCTATTTTGAAATGTGCCCAGTACTTCAAAGATATTCTAAACGAAGCTGTTTCCTAGGCCTGGCTAGTGCCTACCTAAAGGCTGCTCTTTGCTTTTTGCCCAAAGCCTCCAGGTAGTCTCTGCTGGTTTTTTTGTTTTGTTTTGTTTTGGGTTTTTTTTTTTTTTTTTTTTTTTTTTTTTTTTTTTTTTTTGGTTTTTCGAGACAGGGTTTCTCTGTGTAACCCAGGCGGTCCTGGAACTCACTCTGTAGACCAGGCTGGCCTCGAACTCATAAATCCACCGGTCTCTGCCTCCCAAGTGCTGGGATTAAAGGCGTGCGACACCACCGCCCAGCGTCTGCAGTTTTTGCAGTGAGCTGGCTACAGGAAGCAAGCTTCAATGAGATTGTGACTAAGGCCTGAAAGTCAAGGAGAAAAAATCTGTTATTTCCCTCTGTCTGTGCCTCCTGAGTTCTTTCTAACTCCTTCTGAGCAGGTGAAGTTGTAGCTCTAGTGTCTTTGTGAGTCCTTGGTTTGTGTCACTTTCCCTGTTGGGCTTCCAGCCCTTCTGTCACCTTGTTACTTGGCTCACCCTGTGGTTCCTATTTCTGGTTTGATTCCAAAGCGATGGGTAGCCTAGTATTTCACCAGATTTTTATTTAATTACATGTATTTGTTTTCTTATGGGTTGTGTACACCAGAGTACCTGTCTGAAGGTTGGAGCAACAGCTTTGGGGAGTTGATTCTCCTCTTTGTGGAACTCAGAAATCCACCTGCCTCTGCCTCCCAAGTGCTGGGATTAAAGGTATGCACCACCACTGCCCAGCTTTTTTGTTTGTGTTTTTGGGGGTTTTTTGTAATTGTGTTTTGAGTGAACTAATTATTTAGAATTTGTTTCACTTAAGGCGAGTGCATTACTTATGAAATCATGGCTTTTGTTTGTTTGTTTTTTGAAACAGGGTTTCTCTGTATAGCCCTGGCTGTCCTGGAGCTCACTTTGTAGACCAGGCTGGCCTTGAACTCAGAAATCCGCCTGCCTCTGCCTCCCAAGTGCTGGGATTAAAGGCGTGTGCCACCACTGCCAGGCAAAATCATGGCTTTTAAAAAAATATTTATTTATTTTATGTATGTGAGATTACTGTAGCTGTCTTCAGACACACCAGAAGAGGGCATCAGATCCCGTTACAGGTTGTGAGCCAAACCAGTCAGTGCTCTTAACCACTGAGCCATTTTTCTAGTCCCAAAACCATGGCTTTTAAAAACTGCCTTAGACCTATCATTTCTACAAGACACCATCCTGTCATAACCTTGTTCCACACCATTAACAGGCATATGCTATATGACTCTTAGGAAAGCTGATGGTGGGATCTCCTAACTCTACTCTTCCCACACTGGTGGTGTAGGTTAGTTCGACATTAACCCTTTCTCTCAAAACAGGCTGTGTCCTCAGATTGTCCTCCTGTTTTGGCATAGTTTCTTTTCCTCATTCCTACTGCAAGAAACTCCCTCTGTCTTGCTGGGTCACCTGGACTGAGCCTTTTGTTCTCCCCTTTCCGGTGCTCCTGCCTCCCCAGCACTTCTACTTCCACCCATCATTTTTTCAGCTGCACAGCCAACTCTGCAACCCTTTCAGAAGCTGGAGAACAGAGCAACCCCTTTTGTTTTCTCATTTCAGCCATTTTTTTGTTTCTCAAGATCCTCCAAATCCATCCACAATTTTTTCCACACCTCAGCCATACTTTCAACCTTTTTTGAAACTGAATATAAAAAGAAGGAAAAGAAAGAAACAGAAAGCCGGGCAGTGGTGGCGCGCGCCTTTAATCCCAGCACTTGGGAGGCAGAGGCAGGCAGATTTCTGAGTTTGAGGCCAGCCTGGTCTACAGAGTGAGTTCCAGGAGACAGCCAGGGCTACACAGAGAAACCCTGTCTCAAAAAACAAAAACAAAAAGAAAAGAAAAGAAAAGAAAAGAAACAGAAAATCCCCTCCGAGAGCAAAGTGAGGTATATCCCAGTGGTAGTGATAGGCCAAACTTGTAAGTTCAGACTCCATTTTAGAGAACCCGACCTAAGTTTGAACTCAGGTAAACTAATAGGCTGGTACCTAGCATTAGTCTCTTAAGTTGACCCCCAACAAAACCTGAGCCTAGCTCTAGTCTCTTGGCAATTTCCAACAAGACCCAGTGTCTCCAGGTTATTCCCCCAACAAACCTGCACCCCCAGGTTACAAGCCCAACCCCTGTCTAATGACCACCAATGCAGAGGGGCGCAGAAATTAAGTTTATGACTCCCAGAACCAGCCAATTATGTTAAAGGCCGCAGTAGCCTTCCAATTAGATGCTTGAACACTTATCACCCGGTTGCTGCTTACTATAAAGTCTTGTACCAATAGACATTTGGGGCTCCCCCACCACCAATACTGTCCTGCATGACAGCAGTGCAATGAGCTCCCCTCAACCCCCCACCCCCAGCTTGAATAGAATAAAGACCCTACTGTGAGTTTCATTAGATTGGCTCCTGTCTGTTTTTTGGTTTTTGTTTTGTTTTGTTTTTTTTGTTTTGTTTTGTTTTGTTTTGTTTTTGTTTTTCGAGACAGAGTTTCTCTGTGTAGCTCTGGCTGTCTTGGAACTCATTCTGTAGACCAGGCTGGCCTCGAACTCAGAAATCCGCCTGCCTCTGCCTCCCAAGTGCTGGGATCAAAGGCGTGCGCCCAGCCCTGTCTGTTTTTTGGAGGATCACTAACATTTCCCTGACACTACAGTAGCAGCTGCAGTAATTTCTTTGCTTGTGTCTTGAAAAACAAACAAACAAACAAACAAACTACTCTTTTGTCCTCTGCCATTTCCTCTATCATTTGAAATAAAATCTCCCAATTTTTCTTTATTAAGCCCCATGTTGGATGCCATTTATACCTGGTCTTTGGTACTTTGTTGTCCTTTCCTCTTGCTAGTTATCCCCCCTAGTTTCACCCCTTAACAGTAATTAGCAAAGGAAAAAGGATAGAGGAAAAAGGAGAGAAGGGGAGAGAGGAATTAGAAAAACTCTTTAAGCCAGGCAGTGGTGGCTCACACCGTTAACCTCAGCACTTGGGAGGCAGAGGCAGGTGAATTTCTGAGTTTGAGGCCAGCCTGGTCTACAGAGTGAGTTCCAGGACACCCAGGCTACACAGAGAAACCCTGTCTCCAAAATCAAAAACAAAAACAACAAAAAAGAAAAACTCTTTAAATTTCTTTCCTTTTGTTTCTTCTTTGACCATGGCTAATAACAAACCACAAATAATCTCCCTAAACGACCACCAACCACCAACCCACCTATTGGGGCTTTAGCATTTATATATTCTCTGAAAAGTTCCCAGAATTCCAAACATCACACAATCTCAGAAAATATCTGCAGCTGGCAAAACCATGCTTTTGCTAGAGCACTTGACAAATCATAGTTCGCTGCTGTGGAGAGTGTGAAGCCCATATCCCTATACTGGGATCAAAAGGAAAACACATTCTTATAATATTTCTATGTTTTTAAAAGAAACTAAATTCTAAAATTATCAATATAAGTTCCCATTGTAACACATAATATTCTAGACTTAATAGACTAAAATTGATTAATTTCAATAGAACATGACTGTTGCCAAGGTAGGACTCACTAGTTCTTTTTAGCCTCTTCCTTGTCCTTAACATAGTATTACATTGCCTCCTGGAAACCTTAAAGATTTTTCTGGATATATTTAGTTTACATGTAGGAGTGGTTTGGTTTGGTTTGGTTTGGTTTGGTTTTGCCTATCTTTATGTATGTCTGTTTCCAGTGCCAACAGAGTCAGAAGAGGGCACTGACATCCCTTGGAACTAGAGTTCCAGATGATTATGAGACACCTTGTGGGTGCTAGGAATAGAACTCTGGTCCTCTGCAAAATTAAGTGCTCTAAAACTATTGAGTTATCCCTCTCTCGGCCTCTCTCGGAAATTTAAATAGCTGTTCGGTGAATGAAAGAGTCTATACCATAATTCCAACATATTCTTGAAGAAACCCAATCAAACAGCATAGAAGCCACAGAGGAGAAAAGTCTAACCCGAGTTGGTAAGATGGCTCAGCAGGTAAGAGCACTGACTGCTCTTCTGAAGGTCCTGAGTTCAAGTCCCAGCAACTACATGGTGGCTCACAACCACCCGTAATGAGATCTGATGCCTTCTTCTGGTATGTCTGAAGACAGCTACAGTGTACTTAATAAGTATATCTTTAAAAAAAAAGAAAGAGCCAGGCGGTGGTGGCGCACGCCTTTAATCCCAGCACTTGGGAGGCAGAGGCAGGTGGATTTCTGAGTTTGAGGCCAGCCTGGTCTACAGAGTGAGTTCCAGGGCAGTCAGGACTACACAGAGAAACCCTGTCTCGAAAAACCAAAAAGAAAAAAAAAAAAGAAAAGTCTAGCCCATCTTCCACAGAGCAGTCAACACTACTTTGTTCTCAGTGCTGAGTGAGAATACCCTAAAGAAATGGGAATTTCAATGATTTACTTCCTGTGCTGAGATTGGGTGGAGCCTTGTTAGACACTGAAACACCCTCCCTAGTCTTTGCACTTAAGGAGTTTGTCCTTGTAATTCGAGATTCCTTTTTGTTGTTGTTGTTGTCCTGGAACTCACTCTGTAGAGTGAGTTAAAGGCGTGTGCCATCACCACCCAGTCAAAGATTTATTTATTATTATAATTAAGTACACTGTAGCTGTCTTCAGATGCACCAGAAGAGGGTGATCTGATCTCCTTATGAGTGGTTGTGAGCCACCATGTGGTTGCTGGGATTTGAATTCATGACCTTCGGGAGAGCAGTCAGTGCTCTTCCCCGCTGAGCCATCTCTCCAGCTGGTAATGTGAGATTCCTAAAGGAGGAGCAGGATGCACTGAAGATACAGATAGAGAGATGAATTGCCTTTTTTTTCTTCTGCCATGACTGGCACTAGGCCACTATAATGTGTGCTTAGCTGGAACAAAACATTTCTTTTGAGCACAGTTTTTATTGTTGGTATTTCAGGCTCCTGATGAAAATTTAAAGTTGATTCATTGGGCTGGAGAGATTGTTCAACGGTAAGGAGCACTGACTGTTCTTCCAGAGGTCCTGAGTTCAATTCCCAGCAACTACATGGTGGCTAACAACCATCTGTAATGGGGTCAGATGCCCTCTTCTGGTGTGTGTCTGAAGACAGCTACAGTGTATGCATATAAATAAAAATAAGCCAGCCACCCACCTTTAATCCCAGCACTTGGGAGGCAGAGACAGAAGGATTTCTGAGTTCAAGGCCAGCCTGGTCTACAGAGTGAGTTCCAGGACAGCCAGGGCTATACAGAGAAACCCTGTCTTGAACAATCCAAAATAAATAATAAATAAATAAATAAAATAAATCTTTAAAGTTGATTCATCAAAACTCTAGAAGTTAGGGACTGGGCTGAGGTGGGAGTTACCTTATTCACATCTAAGGCAGTGAGTTCCCATGTGGTGATTTGACTAGGAACTGATCCCATAGACTCATGTGTTTGATTGCTTGTCCCACAGGGAATGACACTATTAGGAGGTATGTCATTGTTTACACATCTTGTTACACCCAATGTGGCAGCCTTTGAGTTCAGGATGTAGAACTCTCAGCTCCTCCAGCACCCTGTTGGCCGGCATGATGCCGTGCTTCCCGCCATGACCATAATGGACTAAACCTCTGAACTGTAAGCCAGCCCCAATTAACTGTTGTCCTTTATTTATTTATTTACTTATTTAGGTTTTTCGAGACAGGGTTTCTCTGTGTAGCCCTGGCTGTCCTGGAACTCACTCTGTAGACCAGGCTGGCCTCGGACTCAGAAATCTGCCTGCCTCTGCCTCCCAAGTGAACTGTTGTCCTTTACAAGAGTTGTTGTAGTCATGGTATGTCTTCACAGCAGTGAGACCCAAACTAAGAGAAGCCACAGCCCTACTTTGTGACTCTGGTCTACTGCCACAGTTAATTAGGTGAAATTTTCTTCAATTGGAACATGACAGTGGTCTTTAGGTCCAGGGGCTGGAGAGCTGGCTTAGCGATTATGGGAATTTGTTGTTTTTGCAAAGGACCCTGATTCAGTTCCCAGCACTCACATGGTGGCTCAGAGCTACCTGTAACTTCAGTTGTCAGAGAAATAACACCTTCTGGCCACCTCAGGCATTAGGAACTTATGGTCCACAGACATACATCCAAACAAAACACCCAGACACACTCTACATATATCTCCATACTCCCCCCCACACACACACACACACTCAAAAAAAAAATTTTTTTTTTTTTTTTCGAGACAGGGTTTCTCTGTGTAGCCTTGGCTGTCCTGGAACTCACTCTGTAGACCAGGCTGGCCTCTGCATCAGCTCCTGCATCAACTTCCTGACCTGCTTGAGTTCCAGTCTTGACTTCCTCTGGTGTTCAGCAGCCATGTGGAAGTAAGCTCAATAAACCCTTTCCTCCCCAACTTGTTTCTTGGTCATGATGTTTGTGCAGGAATAGAAACCCTGACTAAGACAAATTGGTACCAGCATAGTGGGGTATTCCTGTGACAACCTGACCATGTTTTGGGGAGGACTGTGGAAGGACTTTGGAACTTTGAGCTAGAAGAGGCACTGTTTGTTAAGAACTCTGTGGAATATCTGTGGGAGCTTGGAAGATCATGTTGAGAACAGTGCAGAGGTGGAGGCCTGGCTTGTGAAATTTCAAAGGGAAGATTAAAGACTCTTATCAGGGCCAAGTTGTTTTGACTGTGAAGATTCTGTGGTTCTGGTTAGCTGGAGCTGAAGTATCAGCTGTGATTAACAAGATACCAGAACTACTAAAGTGAAAACTTTGTATTACTGGGACTATTGATGCTGGTTAGCTGGAGCTAAGAAATTAGTGGTGATTAAGAAGAGACCAGCATCATTGAGGTGACATCTTCTGGGAAGTATTTGCGGAGAGCACAAAGAGGTTGTGTTCCAGAGATAGCCAAGGCTGTACCTTGTGCTGCAGCAGGACTTGGTAATGTGTAAGAGTCACCCAGGTGGTACTGGTTTTGACAGCACGAAGGGGTCATGAAGAGCAGCTGAGGCTTGGCACAGTGAGAGGCCATGGAAGGCCATTGGTGAAGGTGCAGCCTCAGTTTGTAATTGATGGCCCAGGACTGAAGATGTCATGCAAAGGAGTTGAGGCTTGGCACGGTAAAGACAGTCTATGAGAGGCTATTGGTAAAGCCTGATTACAGCATTGTTTTGGGAATGCCAGTACCATGCAATGACCACCAAGGACAGCAGCAGCAGTGGAGTATAGGCATCTGGAGCCCAGAAGACAAGATGTGTGTTACAACGGGCAGAGTTGGAGAAGTGACCAAAGCCCTTAGAGGAGCCCAGAAGATCGTGAGTTGGATCCCAGACATTGGTTTTGCTTTTGATTGCGACTGTGCCCTGATATTTTTCCCTCTTGAAGGAAGAATGTATTTTAGTGGAGCCCACAGTTAAGAGACTTTGAATTTTAAAAGATATTGGACATTTTAAATTGATTGAACTTTTAATATGTAAAGACTGTGGGACTCAGAAATCTGCCTGCCTCTGCCTCCCAAGTGCCGGGATTAAAGGCGTGCGCCACCACCGCCCAGCCATTTAAAAGGTTTTTTTTCACAATATGATGTTTTTATGATTAGACCCTATTTATTTATTTTTGTTTTTTAAGACTTCCTTTTAAAAAAACATCTATTTATTTATTTATTTATTTACTGTATGTGAGTACACTATAGCTGTCTTCAGACACACCAGAAGGAAGAGGGGATCAGATCCCATTACAAATGGTTGCAAGCCACCATGTGGTTCTAAGAATTGAACTCAGGACCTTGGAAAAAGCAATTAGTGCTCTTAACCGCTGATCCATCTCTCCAGCCATAGACCCCATTTATTTGTTTATTTTGAGACCGGGTCCTGTTATAGAGTCAAGGACTCAAACTCAAGGCAATTTTTTTGTGTCAGCTTTCCAAATTTTAAAATATGTACCACCATGCCTCACTAATTGAACTGTTTGTTTGTTTGTTTTTATTTTGTTTTTGTTTTTGTAGTGCTACATATAAAACACAAGGCACCATGCATGTTAGGGAAATCAATGCAACATTAAAACAACTGTACAGCTGAATGATGATGGCACACACCTTTAACCCTAGCAGTCAGGAGGCAGAGGCAGGTGGATCTCTGAGTTTGAGACCAACCTGGTCTATAGAGTGAGTTCTAGGACAGCCAGGGCTACAACAGGGAACACCCCACCTCCCAAAAAAAAAAAAAAGAAAGAAAGAAAAGAAAAACAGCAACAAGCAAACAAAAAACTTTATACACAGTTTCCTTTCACTAATCTGTAATCCCCACCCCCACCCCCAGGTAGGCACATAGTCCTGGCTGTCCTAGAACTGGCTGTGTAGACGAAACTGGAGAGATCCTCCTGTCTCTGCCTCCTGAGTGCTAGCATTAAAGGTGTGCATCACCATGCCTGGCTTAACTCTCTCCTTTTGCCACGTAGGTCCTGAGGAATTGAATTGTGGACATCAGGCTTGGCAGCAAATCCCTTTACCTGTGGGGCCATCTTGCTTGTCCCATTTCCATTTAAAATATTTAGATAGATAGATAGATAGATAGATAGATAGATAGATAGATAGATAGATATGATCATTTTCCTGCATATGAATGTGCACCATGTGTGTGCCAGGTACCAGAAGAGGGTGGCAGATCTCCTGGAATCAGAGTTGTGAGTCGACATGTGACCTGAACCAAAGTCTGCAAGAGCAGCAAGCGCCCTCAGCTGCTGAGCCATCTCTTCAGCCCTCATCTTCTTTTTTACAGAGATAGTTCCTAATGCAGCAATTAGATGAACTAAATGAGGGCATCTTTTTGACCTGTCCACCAGCGTCTGTCTTATAGCCCACAAACACCAAGTAAGCTCTAACTCAGATCAGATGGATTCTTCTACCTTGCTGCAGGTAGATCCCATTCCAGCCAACCCCCTGGAGACCAGGAGAGCCTTTCATTAGGAAGGGAAGATAGTGTCCTGCCTCCTTCCCTCTGGCCTTGCCCATGCAACTTGCCTAAGCACGCAGGAGCCAGTCTTCTCTAGAGGCCTGGCAGATGAAGAGGTAGACCTCTCAGCTCCTCCTGCACCATGCCTGCCTGGACTCTGCCATGCTTCTGCCTTGATACTGGACTGAATCTCAGAACCTGTAAGCCAGCCCCAACTAAATGCTGTCCTTAATGAGAGTTGCCTTGGTCATGGTGTCTGTTCACAGCAGCTAAGGCTTTCCTGAATTGGCTTCTCGTACTCCTTGTTTGTTTGTTGTGTAGCATTTTCTCCCAGATGGAATATTCCACTTTGAAGCCAAGCTCCAAGTGCTGGGTAGTTTTGTGTCACCTTGATATAAGTTAAAGTCATCTGAAAGGAGAGAGTTTCAAGAGAATGCCTCTACAAGATCAGACTGTTAAGGTGCCAGGTGGTGGTGGTGGTGGTACACACCTTTAATCCCAGCACTCAGAAGACAAACACTGGCAGATCTATATGAGTTTGAGGCCAGATTGGTCTACAGAGTGAGTTCCAGGACAGCCAGAGCTCACAGAGAAACCCTGTCTTGCAAAAACAAACCAAACACAAGATCAGGCTGTATTATTACAAGACTGTAGAGCATTTTTAAAATTACTGATTGATGCTGGGTAGTGGTGGCGCATCCCTTTAATCCCGGCACTTGGGAGGCAGAGGCAGGCAGATTTCTGAGTTCGAGGCCAGCCTGGTCTACAGAGTGAGTTCCAGGACAGCCAGGGCTATACAAAAACAAAAGCAAACAAAAAAATTACCGATTGATAAGAGCAAATCAGGCCCGTTGCTGGTAGGACCATCCCTGAGCTGGTGGTTAATTCTGTAAGAAAGCAGGCCAAACAAGTCAGGGAGAGCAAGCCAGCGAGTGATTTTCCTCCCCGGCCTCTGCATCAGCCCCTGCCTCCAGGTTCCTGCTCTAAGTTCCTATCCTGACTTCCTTCAGTGATAAACAGTGATTTTGAAGTGAAAGCCAAATTAACCCTTTCCCCACCAAGTGGCTCTGGTCGTGGTGTTTCATCACAATAGAAACCTAACTGGGACACTCCAAAAGGCATAGGTTGTTCTAAAGGGAGGTGAAACATTCCATTTCCAGTTTACTTCCATTCCAGGAAGTAAACAGCTCAACTGTAGTCCTCCAAGGAACCAGGGGTTCCCTGAGTCTCTGGTCTGGCCAGAAACAATTAAAGTGTTACAGCTCTTAGAAGGAAAGCTCTTGTAGGGCAGGTAGCCAGGGTCACCCATGACAGCATCAATGCTAACAGCAGGGGTAGTAGCAGCAGGTGGTGGGTGGTGGTGGTGGTGGTGGTGGCAGCGGCAGCGGCGGCGGCGGCAGCAGCGGCAGGGGTGACAGGGACAGCAGGGACCTGAGTCCAGCCTGCAAGGACTTTAGTCCAGCGATGAATGCTTTGTGAGAGAGAACTCTTCCCCAAAACGTTACAGCTCAGTAAAAGAGCCACATTCAGCCGATTCTCGGTGAAATAACTTGTGCATTTTATTCCATGTGGACAGGGACTTTCTAAACCTTGAGGAGTAGGGTGGGATCCGGGGGCAGATGCTTCCTATTGGCTGTTTGAGATGCTAGTGATGCTCTAGTTGACTGGGGAAGGACTGCAGTTGTTTTCCCTATGACTGACTGTCAAGGTCCTTTCTGTGGGGTGTCATGGTTACAGAGCAGGTAGAGTTGGGCAGGGAGCTGGCCACACTCCTGCCGTCCTCAATTCTGAGTTTTATGGGGGTTGGGGCTTTCTCAGCTTTACTCGTTCTTCTGTCTGGTAGTAGGGTCCACTTGCCCCACACTGAATAACTCCAGAAAGTTCCAGAAACTGACCAGATTCACTAGGCCCTTCTCTCCTCATGCTTCTATAGGAGTAAGGACTGTTGAGAAATACTCTCAGAATAGCCAAGCTGGCTAGAAGATTCTGCACAGCAGCTAAAGTGCCTGGAAGAAGCAAAAGTCAGCCACACTGTCTAGAAGAGGCGAGAGACCTGACAGTATGCTTCAGGCAGTCTGTCAAACTGCCTGCAGGCTGTGCAGTGAACTGCAGGTTTTATAGCCATCACCTATGCTGGGTGGGCTTCTTTTTGAGTCATTCCTGCTGTTTTCAGTGACTGACTGTCATATTGCTGAGATAGAGCACCGTGGCCAGGACCACATATAGAGACATTGAGCTTATGTTTTCAGAAGAACAAGAGTCCTTCAGCAATGCAGCAGGCAAACATGGCAGCAGGCAGGAACAGCTGAGAGCTCACATCTCCAGCTACAAGCAGCAAGCAGAGAGAGTAAACTGGGAAGGGCAGGAGGCTTTGAAAAGTC
Organism: Montemys delectorum; assembly: GCA_019843815.1. NCBI lineage: Eukaryota > Metazoa > Chordata > Mammalia > Rodentia > Muridae > Montemys > Montemys delectorum. The sequence goes on from JADRCD010201667.1 coordinate 40,416, forward strand.
TGTCCCTAGAGGTGTGCTTCTTCCAGAAAGGTCACTCCTCTTTTGTTCTTTGCTTTTTGTTGATGTTGTTTAAATATATATATATATATATATATATATATATATTGGAGATGTGAGCTCTCATTTTTTTTTTTTTTTTTGGTTTTTTTCGAGACAGGGTTTCTCTGTGTAGCCCTGGCTGTCCTGGAACTCACTCTGTAGACCAGGCTGGCCTCGAACTCAGAAATCCGCCTGCCTCTGCCTCCCAAGTGCTGGGATTAAAGGTGTGCGCCACCACCGCCCGGCCTGATGTTGTTTTTTTAAAGAATTATTTATTTCATGTATATGAGTACACTGTCGCTGTCTTCAGACACACCAGAAGAGGGCATCAGATCCCATTACAGATGGTTGTGAGCCACCATGTGGTTTCTGGGAATTGAACTCAGGACCTCTGGAAGAGCAGTCAGTGCTCTTAACCACTGAGCCATCTCTTTAGCCTGAGGTCTCTCCTCTTAACCTCCCTAAAAGTGTCTGTGGGCCAAATATTCAAATGCCCAAGTATATGATGTGTCATATCATACAAACCACGGCGATTATTCTTCACCCATACTCTTGTAAGAGAGAGGACTGAGTTAGCTAGAGCCAGGCTCACTCCATGACAGTCTGGCAATTCAGGAGACTAAGCCTGGGTTTGTTTCTGTTTTCTATAACTAAAAAATTCTAAAACGTCAATTCCAGGAAAATAGTCACCCTCACGGGCAGCCAGTCAGGAGCTGCCAGGAGCTGCACAGCCACCTAGCCTGAGGTAAGTATGGTTAAATTCCTCAGAGTTTTACCCAGTCACAAAGGCAAATCTCAGGTCTACAGAGAGAGTTCCAGGAAAGTCAGGGCCACACGGAGAAATCCTCTCTGGGAAAAATAAAATAAAATACGCAGTTCACTCATGATTTCACAGGGTCAGCTCATGGTTGTTTGGTCCTATGCACTGAGGAAGAATGTGGCACTTGGCGTGTGGTAGAAGCGGTGCTTTTTGGGGAATGAGGGGGTTGAGACAAGGTTTCTCTGTGTAGCCCTGTCTGTCCCGGAATTCACTCTGTAGACCAGGCTGGCCTCAAAGTCACAGAGATCCACCTGCCTCTGCCTCCCAAGAGCTGGGATCAAAGGTGTGCACCACCACAGCCCAGTCGAGGTGCTCACTGCTTGACTGACAGGAAGCTTAGAGTGAGCTGTGAATCTGATTTCAGAACATTTCCTCCTTTCTTAAAGGAACCCCACAGCTGGAGTTCCTGGTAGTCACCTGTGGAACTCCACCCCATGGCTATATCCATCCTAAAATCAGAACAGCTGTGCTTGCTTACTCATAGGACGCCCTCCCAAGATCAGACATTCCCTCATAGAAAGAGGGGCTGCACAGGCATTAACACCCTTCCCTGAGATCCCAGCCACACTTGATCCTGAACCACCCTCCAGTTGCTTGTATCCTATGCCAGAGTCATGTGATCTCTGGGGGTGCTAGGGTGTGGATTGGAGTTGAAAGGGTAACTAAGGGTAAAACTCCATCCCTGCAGTTTTCCAGAGGCCATCACCAGTGCTGGTGTGGATTTTTTTTCCTATGGTGTAAACTGTTTTGGAGGTCACCTACATTACTACTAAGTATCCCTTCATCTGTACTCCTTTTAGGACTCCCGCATGAGCTCATTGGTTACCATGGTGAATTTGAATGGAACGGCTCCTTTGGTTTACTCTCAGAGTCCTCTCTGGGTTTGTGGTGGTTTGAGTGAGAATGGCGCTCACAGGCTCATATACTTGAAGATTTGGTTCCCAGTTGGTGGAACTGTCTGGCAAGAATCATGAGGTGTGCCACTGGGGGTGGGCTTTGGGCTTTGAGGTTTTAGAAGAGTCATGCCATTCCCAGTCTCTCTCTCTCTCTCTCTCTCTCTCTCTCTCTCTCTCTCTCTCTCTCTCTCTGTCATGGTGGTGAATCTAGGTGTGAGCTCTCAGATGTCCTTCAGCCTGCCACCATGGACTCTAACCCTCTGAAACCACAAGCCATATCAAGTAGTTTCTCTTATAAATTGCATTGGTCATGCCAGGCAGTAGTGGCGCACGTTTTTTTAATCCCAGCACTTGGGAGGCAGAGGCAGGCAGATTTCTGAGTTTGAGGCCAGCCTGGTCTACAGAGTGAGTTCCAGGACAGCCAGGGCTACACAGAGAAACCCTGTCTCGAAAAACCAAAAAAAAAAAAAAAAAAAAAGAAAGAAAGAAAACAAGTAGCCCAGCCTGACCCTGCCTTCCTCAGTCTTGGCCACTGAGTGCCAGGACCCCAGACATTCGCAGCGGTGCCCCCTTTCGTGCTCTGGTGAGGGTCATTTGGGCTCTCCTCACCCTTGGTCACTGTGAACAGACTGTTGTACACTCGGTGTGCGGTTTTGTTTGAACATCTGTTCTCGACTTCTCTCGTACACATGCCTGGAGGGGGTTACTGGGCCCTGTGGCCGATTCTTTCACCTCTGGGAAACTACCAGGTGATTTTCCACAGCTGCTCAGAGAGGCTTTCCCACCAGCAGCAGAATGGGATCCAGTTTCTCCATAAACTTGCCAACACTTGTGGGTTTGTTTGTTTGATTTTTCGAGACAGGGTTTCTCTGTGTAGCTCTGGCTGTCCTGGAACTCACTCTGTATACCAGACTGGCCTTGAACTCAGAAATCTGCCTGTCTCTGCCTCTCAAGTTCTGAAACTCTGTCTCAAAAAAAAAAAAAAAAAAAAAAATTAGAGCTGGTTCTCAGGTGTGGTGATGCATCCCTTTAATTCCAGCACTCTGGGTGGACATCAGACTTTGAGGCTAGTTTGGTCTGTATAGCAGATTCCAGGATAGCCAGAGCTATGCAATAGAGAGATCCTGTCTCAAAATAAGTATGTACATAAATTTATTTTAGTTTAAGTAATGTGCACGCCTTTAATCCCAGCACGGGAGGCAGAGGCAGGTGGATTTCTGAGTTCAGAGGCCAGCCTGGTCTACAGAGTGAGTTCCAGGACAGCCAGGGCTACAAAGAGAAACCCTGTCTCAAAAAACGAAGAGAGAGAGAGAGAGACAGAGACAGAGACAGAGAAAGAGAGAATAGCTCCTATGTACCCCAGGGCTAGCCTTGAAACTCTCTTTGTGCTGAAGATGATCTCCCACTTTTAATTTTCCTGCCTCTACCTCCTGAGTGCTGAACTTCATGTCTTGCTAGGACTGATCAGAGAGTTTTGTGCACACTAGATGAACATCAGCAAACTGAATGATATCCACAGTAAAGGGTTTTTAAAAAATGACTTGTTTTTTGTTTTTTGAGACAGGGTTTTTGAGCCCTGGCTGTCCTGGAACTCACTCTGTAGACCAGGCTGGCCTCGAACTCAGAAATCCGCCTGCCTCTGCCTCCCAAGTGCTGGGATTAAAGGCGTGCATCACCACCGCCCAGCAACTTACTTATTTTTATTATATGCTCATTCCTGTTTTGCTGATATCTCTGTGTGAGGGTGTCAGATCATTTGGAGCTGGATTACATGTGGCTAAGAGCTGCCATGTGGGTGCTGGGAATTGAACTTAGGTCCTCTGAAAGAGCAGCAGTACTCTTAAGCACTGAGCCATGTCTCCAGCCCACAGTACAAGTTTTTAACGATGTAACTCATTATACTTTGTTGCCTGTGTTCTTGGAGCTGAAGCTTCCAAGTTGCTTGTTCATGGAAGACATCTCTAATCAGTTAATTATGGTATTCTTTCTCAATGATCTGGGATGCAGCCTAGGCAGAAAGTCCCCTCAGTACTGTGCCATAGGCTTTGTGTGAGTGCAAAGGCAAGCTCTGGAGATGAGCGGGGTGGACTCAGATCCCAGGAGGTAGTGCTATTCCCAGAAGCAATGTTACTTGAGGAGCAGTGGTGGGGTTGCAGTTTTGGCTCATTGGCACACACCCTTGTAGCACAGTGGGAAGCAACAAGGCCCATTGTCTCTGAAGGACGACATCTGTCTGCACTCATCTGTTCACCCGGGAGCTTCCAGTCTCTAAGGAAGACCCCCCACCCCTTTGCACCGGAGGCTTTGCTTCCGGGTTCCTTCCTGCATCCTGTTGTCTAGAGCTGGATCCTGGGCTTTAGCAGGAAGGGCAAAGATGCTCGCTTTCTGACAAACCAATAAGCTCCAGGTTATTTCTACCACTAAGCCCCAAATGAGGTGGGAGCTTGCTGGGCCTTCTAGTTCTAACACAGTTGGGAAAATCAGGCTCTGGGATCTGTTGGTTTCTTTCTTTCTTTTTTTTCTTTTTTTCTTTTTTCTTTTTGGTTTTTCGAGACAGGGTTTCTCTGTGTAGCCCTGGCTGTCCTGAAACTCACTCTGTAGACCAGGCTGGCCTCGAACTCAGAAATCTGCCTGCCTCTGCCTTCCAAGTGCTGGGATTAAAGGTGTGCACCGCCGCCCGCCGCCACCACCCGGCTGTTGCTTTCCTTATTAGGTAATTTCTTTTTAATTAATTAATCTTGCCAGGCAGTGGTGGCACATGCCTTTAATCCCAGCACTTAAGAGGCAAAGGCAGGCGCATTTCTGAATTCCAGACCAGCCTGGTTTACAGAGTGAGTTTCAGGACAGCCAGGGCTATATAGAGAAACCCTGTCTCAGAACCCCCCCTCCCCCCCAAAAAATTAATCATGTCTGTTTTCTCACATGACTGTCACAGTGTGCTGAGGTCCAAGAACGGCTGATGGGAGTTGATGTGTATGGACATATGTATGTAAGCATGTGTGCCATAGCTCTCATGTGAAGGTCAGATAACAACTTGGAGGAATCAGTTTTGTCCTTTCACCCTATGGGTCCTGGGGGGATTGAACACAGATCCTCAGGCTAGACAGCACTAGGAAGCACTCAGTGCCTTTACACATGGAGTCATCTCATCAATCCGTAGATGGTTCAGTGGTTCAGAACTGGCCACTTTTCCAGGATGTGAGTCTCAGCACCTACATGGCAGATCAAAGCACCTGACTCCAGTTCCAAGGGATCCGACATCCTCTTCTGGTCTCCCCCAGCAGTGCACACATGTGGTATACAGACATACAATACACACAGGCATATAGACATTAAATAAATTAGGTTTTAAAAGTTACTTCTTAGCTGGACAGTGGTGGCGCACACCTTTAATCCCAGTGCACTTGGGAGGCAAAGGCAGGTGGATTTCTGAGTTCCAGGCCAGCCTGGTCTACAGAGTGAGTTCCAGGACAGCCAGGGCTACACAGAGAAACCCTGTCCCAAAAAACAAAGAAAAACAAAAAACAAAAAAAGTTATTTCTTAGGGCTAGAGCAAGAGTTTAGAGATTAAGAACTGCTGTCATGCTTCAGCAGGACCCAAGTTCAGTTCCCAGCACCCACACAGTGGCTCCCAACCATCTGTAACTCCAGTTCCAGGGCATCTAATGGCCTCTTCTGGCCTCTGCAGGCACCAGCTTGCATGTGGTACACAAACATATTTGCAAGCAAAACACTCATAGACAAAAAAAAATAAAATTTTTGAAGAAAATAAGGTGGAAAGTGGCTGAGAAAGACACTAGATCAACTCCTCTACACACACACACACACACACACACACACACACACACACACACAATAAATTTTTTCTAATAAAAAAATCAAATTTTTTTCTTTCCTTTTTTTTTTTTTGACTGGATCTTACTACATATCCCTGGCTATCATGGTACTGGCTCTGTAGACCAGGTTTGCCTTGAATTTGCAGAAATCTGCCTACCTCTGCCTTCCAAGTGTTGGAATTATAGTTGTGTACTGCTGTACCTGGCAAAACTTTACTTCTTAGTAATATGCTGTATGATGGGTGTATGTGTCAGTGGTATGTGTGTGTGTGTGTGTGTGTGTATGTGTGTGTGTGTATGTGTGTATGTGTGTTGGTGGTGTGTGCTGTGTGTGCAAAAGCCACATCCTGACCAAAAGACCGTGTTACATAGGTGTGATGGTGCAACTGTAATCAACTTTGGAGACAGAGGCAGGTGGCTATTTTCCAGTTCCTGGACAGCCATGTCTACAACATTCCACCCCTTCTACTGACTCTTACATTCTTTCTACCCCAATGCTGTGACATTCCTTGACTCTTGGTTGGGGTAATATAGATATCCCATTTATGGCTGAACATTCAACAGTCATTTATTTTCCCTTCTTTAACCAGTTAAAAGTCTGTAGTTAACATTGCCCACTGCAAAAAGAAGTCCCTCTCACCACTGTTGACCACAACAGTAATTTATAAGAATGAATGTACATAGGCTTAGGTTTTTCTTTTTTCTTTTGGTTTTTCGAGTCAGGGTTTCTCTGTTTAGCCCTGGCTGTCCTGGAACTCACTCTGTAGACCAGGCGGTCCCGGAACTCAGAAATGCAGCCTGCCTCTGCCTCCCAAGTGCTGAGATTAAAGGTGTGCGCCACTACTCCAGCAGGCTTAGGGTTTTCAAAACCTACTTTAATAAGGGTTCTCAAATACTTTGACCCACCTTCTAGCCCACCGTAGGGGAGAAAAAAAATGGTAAATAGGACAACTGGATGTGGACCTGCTTAGTAGTTCTCTCTCTCTCTCTTTTTTTTTTTTTGGTCTTTTGAGACACGGTTTCTCTGTGTAGCTTTGGCTGTCCTGGAACTCACTCTGTAGACCAGGCTGGCCTCGAACTCAGAAATCCACCTGCATCTGCCTCCCAAGTACACTGGGATTAAAGGCGTGTGCCACCACCGCCCGGCAATTTAGTAATTCTTTAGCCCAGTTCCAATCTCTGGTTGTCAGCACACTGGCAGTCCAATTCAGTAGTATCAAAACACCAAACACAAATCAGCTGCATGAACTGGAACCGACAGCCCTCTGCCTGATCCAGCATGAGTCAGCAGTAGCTGGTTGCTGGTTGGACCAGGTGGAGTGCCTTGAGAAGAAGTTCTCTACAGTTCTTCTCTCAAGGAAGAGTGTAAGACTCTGACCAGCCTTAGTTTACCAGGGACCACACCCCCTAGCCCTCTGAGTGAACAATGCTGAGCCTGGGATCGATGCAAAAGCAAGAGGAATTTATCATTCCAGCGAGTTGGGGTCACCACCCTCGGGCAGCCCGTTCGGCCAGTTTTTAATACTGTTTTCAGGGGTAGAATAGAGCAACAGCCACTAGGCACAATGTGATTGGCAGAACAGTGTGACTTTTAAACTGATTGGTCCTTATGGAATGAGGTAGCAAGGGCTTTCTTTGTCTGGGGAGGGGTGGGTGGAGGTGGGTGGGAAATGAGTCCATCCACCCTCAGGATTGTGTCTGCTTGCTCCGGGCTTCCCTTGTCTGCAGGTGGTCAGTGGTCCATCCCCACTGTGGTCCGAGGAATGTAATTCGCCTCTCCCTTCTGGAGGGGAGGGGTGCCTATATGCTCTTTGGCCTTTCTCCTCCAGGAAGGGAGGGGTCTGGTGGAATTTTCCAAAGTTTCTGAGCTGACCTCTTCAAGTGAAAATCCTCGAAGATTCACGGCCAACAAAGCCTTGCAAAGCAAGCACAGTCACCATCTTGTTGGTTCCTGCTGTTCTCTACCCACAGCAAAACACCACGTGAGTCCGCATCACATGACACAACTAGAAGTTACCACTTCAAGCATAATTATTTAGGAGGTAATTTGAAAGACACTAGTAGTAGCTTACCTTCTAGAGCTCTGACTTCTCCAGGTTTTTGACTATATTTAAGTGCCACTGAAGAATTTCTGCCGGGTGGTGGTGGCGCACGCCTTTAATCCCAGCACTTGGGAGGCAGAGGCAGGGCAGATTTCTGAGTTCGAGGCCAGCCTGGTCTACAGAGTGAGTTCCAGGACAGCCAGGACTACACAGAGAAACCCTGTCTCGGAAAAGAAAAAAGAAAAAAAAATTTCTTCCAGTGGAATTCAGAAAGCAGTCCTTAGTGTGGTGCGCTGGGTTCACAATGAGTAAGACTGTTGATGTAATTCTCCCCAAGGCGTGTGCACAGTGCCTTAGATCAATATATCCGGAGGGGAGGAAACTTCAGCTCAGCCCCAGCTTGATTTCTCTCTGTTCTGCAGTCAGTATGTGTTGTACCTTCAGCAATAGCCCTGGCTGCGATCTGTTTTGTCTTTGTTTAAAGATTTATTTTATTTATTTTATGTGTATGAGTACACTGTAGCTGTACAGATGGCCGTGAGTCGGCCGATCACTCCGGCCCCGCTTGCTCCCGCGTAATTTTCTGCAGTTGTCTTCAGAAGACACCAGAAGAGGGCGTCCGATCTCATTATGGGTGGTTGTGAGCCACCATGTGGTTGCTGGGATCCGAACTCAGGATCTTTGGAAGAGCAGTCAGTGCTCTTACCCGCTGAGCCATCTCGCCAGCCCTTGTCTTTGTTTTTTTTTTTCAAACAAGATTTCTTTGTGTGGTCTTGGCGATTTTGGAACTAAATTTGTAGATCAGGCTGCCCTTGAACTTACTTAGATCTGCCTGCCTCTGCCAACTAAGTACTGAGAATAAAGGTATGTGCCACCCACTCCTGGCCTGTTTTTTATTTTTGTAGACACAGTCTCTCTATACAGCCTTGGATGTCCTGAAACTCACTATGTACACCACCCTCAGATTTTCCTGCCTCTGCTTCTTAAGTACTGGAATTAAAGGCATGTGTGACCATACTAGGCTCATTTTGGTTTATATTCATAAAATAACTTGCTGATTTATTTATTTATATTTATTTATTCCAAAAAGGGTTCTCTGTGTAGCTCTGACTGTCCTGGAATTTATGCTGTAGACTAGGCTGGCCTCAAACCCAGAGATTCACCCACACTCCTTCCCCACTGTTGGGATTAAAGGCATGAGCCACCACTGCCATATATATGTGTGTATCTATGTGTATATATAATATATACATATATATTATGTATATTTAGATTGCAAATTAATCTGTGGGTAAAGTTGAGAATTGACATCTTGAGCCAATGGGATGGCTCTGTGAATAAAGGTGCTTGCCACCAAGCCTAGCAATATAAGTTTGAGCCCCACATATCACATGTTAGAAGGAGAGAATTGAATGCTGCATGTTGTCCTCTGACCTCCACATGCACAGCATGGTGTGCATACCCACTTACACATACATAATAAATAAAATTAAATTTATTAAGAAACTAATGGGAGGAAATAGGTTAATTTAAAGTATGACCAGAACTGGGAGAGAAAAACTCAATTTCTCTGCCTTGACTATAGCAAATTTAGGATTACTGAAAAATGAAACAAAACTTAAGAAATACACATGCATTGCTATAGCCTGGAGATTGGTAATCAAATCTTTGAGGTAATGGCTCCTCCCATGCACTTTCAAAGTAAGGTGAATCTCCAAAATAATGAGAATATTCTCTCATGTTGTGGTAACCTCTAACCATAAAATAATTTTCATTGCTACTTTATAACTGTAATTTTGCTAATTTTATTAATAAAAATTATAAACATCTGTTTTCTGATGGTCCTAAGTGACCCCTGTAAAAGGGTCATTCGACTTCCCAGTGGGGTTACAATCCACAGATTGAGAACCTCTGCCCTGGACAGTTCTTAGAACCTAGGGCTCCCACCCCTCCCATCATCACCTTCAGCATGGAATTTTCTAGAGAAATTTCCAGTTGCAAAATGACCCAACTGGGGCCCAGAATAGCTGTGCATATGGCCCAACACAGATAGTAACTGTACTTGAAGTATTTTGTGATTGCCCTTTTTTTAAACCTTTATGTATTTTATACGGTTATTGTGTGTGTGTGTGTGTGTGTTTGTGTATATGTGTGTATGTGTGTGTGCGTATATGTGTGCATGGCACACATGTGGAAATGAAAAGACAATCTATGGGAGTTAGTTCTCTCCCTCTGTCATGTGGGTGTTAAGGGATTGAACTCAGTTGGTCAGGCCTGGCAGCAAGTACCCTTACAGTGTATCATCTGACCTGCCCTTATGTTTTATTATTTAAATATTTTTTTTGGATGATTTTACATAGCCTAGACTGAACTTGCTGTGTAGTCATGAATGGACTTGAACTACTTAAAAAGATTGTGTTTGGGCTGGAGAGATGGCTCAGCAGTTAAGAGCACTGACTGCTCTTCCAGAGGTCCTGAGTTCAATTCCCAGCAACCACATGGTGGCTCACGACCATCCCTAATGAGATCTGACACCCTCTTCTGGAGTGTCTGAAGACAGCTACAGTGTATTTACATATAATAAACAAATAAATCTTTGAAAAAAAAAGATTGTATTTATTAATTCTTTCTGTAGAGGTTGGGAGTACATGTGCCGTCTTTTGTGTGACGGTCAGGGGACTACTTGGAGAAGTCAGTTCTCTCCTTCCACCACAAGGGTCTCAAGGATTGAACTTGGGTTGTCAAGCTGTGGCTATAAGTCCCTTTACCTTCTGAGCCATCTGATGGGTCCCCAAAAGTTCTAGAATTTGAAATCTAGAGTGATACCATTTATGAGGCTGGAGAGCTGGTTCAGCAGTTAGGAGTACTTGCTTTAGCCAGAATGATGGCTCAAAAGCAAATGCAGGCAGATCGTGAGTTTGAGGCTAGCCTGTTCTACATAGTGAATTCCAGGCCAGCCAGAGATGCACAGAGATATCTGTCTCTAAAACAAAAACAGATAGCACCTGCTGCTTTAACAGAAAACCTAGGTTTTGTTTCATTCCCAGCACCCCCATGGGGACTACAACCTTTACAAGCCCAGTTCCAGGGATTCTGGTGCCCTCTCCTGGCCTTCAAGAATTCTGCATGCATGTGGTGGACACTTGTTGAAACTTTCAGGCACACGCAACTAAAATATTTTTTAAAATCCAATAGGCAGAGTGATACCAATTTCTTTAAAGTTAATGAAAATTGGTGGCTGGTGAATTTGAGAAGGCTAGGCTGACCCCATGACAGGCTTCAAACTGGCAGTTACAGAGACGAGGCCTAAATCTCTGTTTCCAAGAACTGGGCAATTCCATGGGAGTCCAGGCCTCTGAAGCTACCCCACCACCTGGCCTGAGGCAAGGACAATGGGTCAGCAGCAGTTTCCAGACTTCCACAGCTACTTCCTCAGCAACAGTTTCCATAGAGATGGACCCAACAGGTTAATACAGAGGCCACCTACCCCAGAATCCTCTAATGTGCTATAAATCAGGCTTGCAAGCTCATTTGGTTGCCTCTCTATCTTGGTAATGGGAAACCCCAGTATGCTGGATTTCTGTAGAATAAAACCCTTTGCATATACAGACTATTTGAGTCTTTCTTTGGTGTCATTCTTTGGTCAATCATAGACTCTTACATTTGGGGACTCATCCGGGATTCACTGGAGACCCCCTGACCCAAACAGTGGAGTGTTTTTCCAGTCAGTAAGCCCAAGCATACACGGTTGTCTTTTGTCTATATCTGTGTTTCTTTTCCGGGTTTAATTCTGTTTTGGGTTTAACCTGGAGGCCGGGAGGGACAAAGTGGATGTGTATTATGTCACCTGGCCAGGAGCAACTGCTCCCAACCCCCTACCAGAAGCTGGAGAACTTGCTAGTTCTCATTTCGATTCTGAAATGGCTGTGGGTCTGTGGGTCTCCCACGCACCGGGACGAAGACCTGCTAAGACAGCCTTTCAGTTTGTTTTTGTCCCCCCACCCCCCAACCCTCACCAAAAGTCTTTCTGTGTCCGTCTGTGTATATTCTGTTTGTGCTTTTTGTCCTCTCATACACATTTTTCTTAGATTCCTACGATGGAACAAGTACAAAGCACTCCCTGCCCCCGGGCGTGGTCCTGAACCATTTTAAGGACTTTTGCTGAGTCGTAGAAGACTCCGGTCTGGTTGTTCATCCCCACAAACTAACCATCTTTTGCAGGAATGAATGGCCCCACCTCAGGATGGCCTGAAGAGAGGAAGTTCCATCTCCCCATCATTTACAGGGTTTAGCTTATGAGGCCCGGGGCCACTCAGAGCAGAGCTCCAGCCTCACCGTTCCCTGTCCTTCCTTCTCCAAAGGGTCAGCCTCGGGGGCCCCCCGCCTTGCTCCCCATTTCTGCTCCTGAGGAGGACCTCGGTCCCCCTCCTGACCTAGGGGCAGTGCCTGACTCCACTTGGAGTGTACCTCACACTCTGGCCTGTAGTATCAGCCTTACCCCTCTGGGCTACAGGACTCCCAGATACTCAGGGGAGACAGTTCACGACCTATGTGCCATTTGCCGGTAATGATCTTTACAATTGGAAGGGGCAGAACCTCCCCCACCCCCATTTTTAGAAAGACCATCAGCTCTCACAGATCTTCTGGATTCAATCATGGTGACTCACCTGGGATGACTGTCAGCAATTGCTCTAGGTCCTCTTCACAACAGAGGAGAGAGGATCGTGGGATCGTGGGGAACGCCCTGAAATTGGTTCCTGGAGCAAATGAGCTGCCCACTCAAGTTCAGGCTGATATCGATGTATTTTTTGACTCACCTGAGTGGGATTTTAACACTGCTGTTAAAGGTAAGGAGAGGGTGAGGGCTGGTGAGATGGCTCAGCAGGTAAGAGCATCATCTGCTCTTCAGGAGGTCCTGAGTTCAAATCCCAGCAACCACATAGTGGCTCACAACCACCCCAATGAGATCTGACGCCCTCTTCTGATGCATCTGAAGACAGCTACAGTGTACTTATTTACAATATAATAAATAAATCTTTGGGCCTGAGCGAGTATGACTGATCGGAGCAAGCAGAGGTCCTAAAGTCAATTCCCAACAACCAGATGAAGGCTCACAACTATCTGCACAGCTACAGTGTGTACTCATATACATAAAATAAACAAATAAATCTTTAATAAAAAAGAGAAAAGGTAAGGAGAAGCTCCAGATCTACCACCAGTCTCTGAGAGGCCGCCAGGCAGCCCCCAAATGTCTAAGGTGAGCCAGGTGATGGAGGGAAAGAGTGAGAGCCCCAGGGAATGTTTAGGAAGACTTTTTGAAGCCTACAGGACTTACACTCCTTTTTTTTTTTTTCCAAGACAGGGTTTCTCTGTGTAGCCCTGGCTGTCCTGGAACTCACTCTGTAGACCAGGCTGGCCTCAAACTCAGAAATCCACCTGTCTCTGCCTCCCAAGTGCTGGGATTAAAGGCATGCGCCACCACCGCCCGGGCCTGGACTTACACTCCTTTTGACCCAGAAGCCAGAGTCAGCTGTGAACATGGCTTTTGTTAACCAAGCGGCCCCTGACATCAGTTGGAAACTTCAGCCGCTGAATAACTTTGAGGCGTGCCTCTCACACCCAAAAGCCAGCCTCTATTTGCCTTTAAATGGCAAGATTTGGAGAGAGGCTTCAAGGGACAACTGACTTGAACACGCCTGCCTCAAGGATTCAAGAACTCACCCGTCATCTTTGACAAGCCACTGCATGAGGACTTGGGTGAGTACCAGCTGGCCCACCCCCAAATCACTGTGCTCCAGTGTGTATTGTGGGCCCCTGACTTGGAGACATGCCAGGAGGCCACAGGAGCTGACTCAACTTGGCTACTTAGTGTAGGCTAAGAAGGCCCAGCTTTGTCAACTTGAGGTTACCTATCTGGAGTACATATTCAAGGAGAGGCAGCCAACTCATACTGCCAGCCCCCCCCCCTCCATGCTCCCAGCCATACCTGAGGAATGTACTGGTGAAGACAAATATCAGGCAGAATTCTAAGGAGTTTACAGAAGAGACAGATGGTTGCTGACCTCTGAAGGCTGCACCATCCTACCCAAGGAGTTTGCTAAGCCACTCATCCATCAACAGAAGGAACTGCTGTGAGGGGAGGGGCAAGGTACAAAATATTTGACTTTGGACACTAGGTTGATCAGGTAATCTCAGACTGCGACCTGCCAGGCTGGGGACACCTCAGGCCCCAATCAAGGAGCAGTTCCAGGACCCAGAATCAGGGCTCAATGGCCAGGGGCTAACTGGGAAATAGATTATGCAGAAATAAAACCAGGAGCATATGGATACAAGTATTTGCAAGTTTTTATAGATAACCTTTCAGGATGGGTAGAAGCCTACCCTACAAAGAAGGAGAGTGCCAACGTAGTGGCAAAGAAGCTTCTGGAAGACATCATACCCGGGTATGGTTTGCCTACCCTGCCTGGGTCTGACAGTGGATCCGCACTGACCAATGAAACTGGCCGTGACTGAGTGTCCCCCCTACCTTAGGCCTTATATAGGGCTAGGAACACCCCCTATCCTTTAGGTCCCTCACCTTTGAGATCTTATATGGGAGGCTGTAAGACTCTGGCGAGCCTTAGCTTAACGCAGACTCCCTGAGTGAACAACGCAGAGCCGGGAATTGATGCAAAAAGCAAGAGGAATTTATTGTTCCAACATGTTGGGGTTGCCCTGCATGTGGAGAGAGAGAATGACCACACACAAGCCTTTATATACAGTTCTCCAGGCAGCAGCCATTAGGCACAATGTGATTGGCAGAACAGTGTGACCTTTAAACTGATTGGTCTACAGGGAATGACACATTCTGTCCCAGAATGTGTCTATGAGCTCCCTCCTCTCCGTGGTCTGAAGAATATAATTAGCCCCTCCCTTCCAGAGGGAAGGGATGCTTGTGTTGGAGGGGAGGAATGGAATTTTCTAAAGTTCCTGAGCTGACCTTTTCTTTTCTTTTCTTTTTTAAAGATTTATTTATTTATTATGTGTAAGTACATATTTATTTATTATAATGAGCTGACTTTTTCTTTCTTTCTTTTTTTTTTTCTTGGTTTTTCCAGACAGGGCTTTTCTGCTTAGCCCTGGCTGTCCTGGAACTCACTCTGTAGACCAGGCTGGCCTCCAACTCAGAAATCTGCCTGCCTCTGCCTTCCAAGTGCTGGGATTACAGGCGTACGCCACCACCTGAGCTGACCTTTTCGTTGTTTTTTTTTTTTTAAGATTTTTATTATTATACACAAGTACACTGTAGCTGTCTTCAGAAGAGGGCGTCATCTCATTACGGATGGTTTTGAGCCACCATGTGGTTGCTGGGATTTGAACTCACGAACTCCAGAAGAGCAGTCGGTGCTCTTACCCGCTGAGCCATTTCACCAGCCCTGAGCTGACCTTTTCAAAGTCCCCTTTCATGCTGTCTAACCTTCATTCTGATATCTTAGCTGAATATGACCAACATAAGTTTTTAAAATCGCTGGGCAGTGGTGGCACACGCCTTTCATCCCAGTACTTGGGAGACAGAGGCAGGCAGATTTCTGAGTTCCAGGCCAGCCTGGTCTACAGAGTGAGTTCCAGGACAGTCAGGTTGTTGCAATTCAGGCCCTAAAGTGTGGCGGAGACAAATTCCTCAAAACCCAGTGGAAAGGTTCTAGTACCTTTCATTTATTCATAAACAGCAAGAAACAAATAAATGGTAAAACGGGCCTGCATTCATTCGCTCACACACTCTCCCACTAACCTTTCCAGTCTGGCAAGCGTTTCCCTACCTCCCTTGCGGAGGCTCGCAGGTAAGGCTCGACTTGCTGTTCCTTGCTCCAGATCCTCTGGACCTGAGCAGCAGTGTGCAGGCTTTTGCTGTCTAAGCAGTGGGTGTTCACGTTCTCGTGGGGTCCACACAGATTATTTCTCCACAAGAAGTATCTCCTCCGGGCTCTTGAGCAATTTTTGCCATGCCAGACCGGAGCTTTTAAGCTAAATTCAGCCAATTACAACTAGGGTGTTCATGCATTTCTTTTTTTATTTTTTTATTTTTTTTGGTTTTTGGTTTTTCGAGACAGGGTTTCTCTCTGTATAGCCCTGGCTGTTCTGGAACTCACTCTGTAGACCAGGTTGGCCTCAAACTCAGAAATCCCCCTGCCTCTGCCTCCCAAGTGCTGGGATTAAAGGCATGTGCCACCGACCGGCTGACTTATTACTCTAGAGAGGATGTCTTCAACCAGCTAGCACTTCTAAACAATCGAGTTAAAAGGGTGGCCATTACTGCCGGGTTACTAGGTTCTCTCCTGGACATAGGGCTGGCTGGAGCTGCTAGTGTAGGGGCCTCAGAACATCTCCAAGGAGTCAAGATGGCCCATTACTGAAAAGGGGGAATGAGAAGGTTTGGCTGATTCCATGACAGGTTTCTTTTCTTTCTTTTTTTTAAAAAGATTTAAGTACACAGTAGCTGTACAGATGGTTGTGAGCCACCATGTGGTTGCTGGGATTTGAACTCAGGACCTTCGGAAGAGCAGTCAGTGCTCTTAACTACTGAGCCATCTCTCCAGCTCCCACGACAGATTTCAAGTTGGCAGTTAGGAGTTTAGGAGAATAGCCTAAATCTCTGTTTCTAAGGACTGAGCGATTCCACACAAGTCCAGGCCTCTGAAGCCGCCCTGCCACCTGGCCTGAGGCAAGGACAACGGGTCAGTAGCAGGTTCCAGACTTCTCCAGCAAGTTTCCAGCCCTCACACCTTGGTAATGGAATGTCTGTAGAGTTGGACCCAACAGACTGACATAGAAGTCAACTACCCCGGAATTCCCTAATATGCTTTAAATCAGGCCCACAAGCTCACTTGGTTGTCTCTCTATCTTGGTAAAGGGAGACACCAGGATGTAGGAATTCTGCAGAATAAAACACTCTTTGCATTTATATACTATTTGAGTCTGGGATGTCAGTATTCAGTGACCCATGGGCCCTTACAAGATGACTCAACAGTTAAGAGTACTTGGTGTCAAAGTTCTTCCTTCGCCGGGCAGTGGTGGCACACGCCTTTAATCCCAGCACTTGGGAGGCAGAGGCAGGCAGATTTCTGAGTTCCAGGCCAGCCTGGTCTACAGAGTGAGTTCCAGGACAGCCAGGGCTACACAGAGAAACCCTGTCTCGAAAAAAAAAATCAGAACATCTGGTTTCCATCATTCATATAGTGGAATTCTAATCACGATTGGTTTCCAGGGGCACAGAACATAACAGAATATGTAATCAATCTTGGCATTAGAATTCTCCTAGGAACAGCAGAAACAGACGAGAAAGTTTCTTTATAATGGCAGGTAATAGCTACCTCCATTTTACATTTTACCCAGGCCTTAAGAGACAGACAGATAGATAGATATAACAGACAGACAGATAGAGAGTTGGAGAGCGGTTGATTGAATTTCTTTTCTGAGTTAGGGTTTCTCTATGTAGCCCTGGCTGTCTTGAAACTCAGTATGTAGACCAGGCTGGCTTTGAACTCCGAGATCCACCTGCCTCTGCCTCCCAAGAGCACTGAGATTAAAGGTGCGCACTAGCACACGTGGCTCCTGTTTTTAAATGTTTCCTTAACTTTCAAGTCTTTTTAAGAGGAGGTAGGTTGGTCTCCTCACGAAGCATTGCCTCCTTTCTCATCTGAATCTAGCTCTCTTGAGTAGCCAGGACCTTGGAGTGTCTGAAGATAGCTACAGTGTGCTTACATACAATAAATAATAAATCTTAAAAACAACAACAACAAAGACAACAAGCAATCCTTGGCTGGCCTGGATCTGCTTTGTAGAGACCAGGCTGGGATCTGAACTCAGGACCTTCAGAAGAGCAGTCAGTGCTCTTACCCACTGAGCCGTCTCTCCAGTCCCTGCCAGGGGTTGTTACTCAGAGAAGCTGTGTCTTTCTTTTGTTTTTGTTTTTGTTTTGTTTTTGTTTTTTGACGCAGGGTTTCTGTATAGCCCTGGCTGTCCTGGAACTCACTCTGGAGACCAGGTTGGCCTAGAACTCAGACATCTACCTGTCTCTGCCTCCCAAGTGCTGGGATTAAAGGCGTGCACCACCACTGCCCGGCCCAGAAGCTGTGTCTTGAAAAACAAAAAACAAAAACAAGACAAAACACAAAACAAGATTACATCCAAGCCAGGCATGATGACTTGAGCCTAGAGTCCCAATATTTAGGAGGTGAGAGCAAGAGGGTCTGCATGCAGTTCAAGACTAGCCTTGACCATGTGGCAAATTAAAAAGCAGACTAAGTTATGTGAGATCCAGGTTTAAGCTAAAACTTAAAACTTTGTGATGGAGAAGAGGGCAGGAATTTTAGTCCCACACACATTTGGAAATAAATTTCTTGCTTTTAGAAAAAAGAAACCAGCCAGGCAGTGGTGGCGCACGTTACACAGAGAAACCCTATCTCGAAAAACAAAAAGAAAAGAGAAACCAGAAAATCTGTTTTTGATGTTAACTCAATGGAAAGTAAAGGCAGGTTAGGATGTAAATCCAGGACAGCCAGGGATTGCTTTTTTAAGATTTATTTATTTATTTATTTACTTATTTATTTATTATATGTAAGTGCACTATAGCTGTCTTCATAGAACTCATAGAGATCAACCTGCTTTTGCCTCCTGAGTGCTCAGGTTAAAGAAAGATGTGTGTCACCATACCTGGCTTGTATATAATTTTTATTCCTGGAATTCTACAAGGGATTTTACATGAGATGTCTTAATTTCCAGACTATACAGAAAGTCCATTTGAGGGCTAGAGTGTAGTTCAGTGTTAGAGAGCTTGCCTTGGATCCTGGTTTCTATTCTCAGGAACACACACACACACACACACACACACACACACACACACACACGACATCTACTTGCTATATATCTTGCCCTTTGGATTTGTCAAAAGGCTGCCTTCCCGAGCCATTCGTTTTTAAGCTATGAATGTATTGAAAAATAAGTATAGTGTTTGTGGGCAATGTGGGTCCGCCCAGTGATGCTTACATGTGTGCCTCCTTCGAGTCTCCCCTTGGGAACACTTCATAGCTCTTCTGGTTTAGTTCTCAGCCAGGTTTACCTTTTTATGGTACTGCATAAGGAGTCATCTAAGAAGCAGGAGGAAGTGGCCTCTCCTTTTGAAGATCTGGCACTCTGAAGCTGGGAGCAGAGAACGGTGTTTTAGGGAGCCCACAGCTGTGGCTGGTGACCTTAGCAGGCAGATTAAGCATTTGAAGCTGAGATGAAAGAGAAGAGGCAAGATGTAAGGACTGGGAGGTCTCTGGGGCTGGAGAGATGGCTTAGCAGTTAAGAGCAGTTGTTTCTCAGGGCGTTGGTGGCACACGCCTTTAATCCCAGCAATTGGGAGGCAGAGGCAGGTGGATTTCTGAGTTCAAAGCCAGCCTGGTCTACAGAGTGAGTTCCAGGACAGCCAGAGCTACACAGAGAAACCCTGTCTCGAAAAAAACAACAACAACACCACACACACACACACACACACACACACACACACACAAAACAAAACAAAACAAAAAAGAGCACTTGTTTCTCTTGCAGAGGAGCAAGGTTCTGTCCCCCGCATCGCTACGATGGCTTACCACCATTCATAACTCTGGTTTCAGGAAATCAGTGCCTTTCCCCACCCTCCTTGGCCACCAGGCATACACATAGGGCATGTACCTAACATGTAGACAAAACACTCATACATATGAAATAAATCAATCTAGAAAATTGGGAGATTGTTGAGTCAGGCTCCAAAGTTTCTCACGATGCAGCACTGTCTAGAACTCACTATATAGACCAAGATGTGCCATACTCACAGAGCTCTGCCTCCCTAGTGCCGGGGTAACATATGCACTACTATGCCCAGTTTCCAATACTGCTTCGAGACAGCGTCTTTCTATTTGCTGATGGATGCTTCATACAAGGCTCTCAGGACCCCTTTCCTTGTCTCCTACCGTACCACAACAGTATTGGTTTACATAGTCCTGCTACCAAACCTGGGTTTATATGTGCCCTGGGGAATCCGACTTGAGTCCTCATGCTTGTGTGGCAAGTCACGCAGAGCCACCTCACCAGCTTGACGTTGAAGCTTCTGATTCTCTTGTTTCTGTTTTATGGCCATTATGCCAGCCAGCTCTAGTGGTGTTTCTTTTTCTTTTTTTTTTTTTTTTAACTTTTTATTGTTTCTCTGTGAATATTAATCACATTATGAACTCCAATCTATTCTTCTTCCCCATCTCTCTCTCCTTTTTTTTTTTTTTTTTTTTTGGTTTTTTGAGACAGGGTTTCTCTGTGTAGCCTTGGCTGGCCAGGCTGGCCTTGAACTCAGAAATCCGCCTGCCGCTGCCTCCCAAGTGCTGGGATTAAAGGCGTGTGCCACCACTGCCCGGCTTTTCCCCCATCTCTTAATATCTGCCCTTTGCCTGTTGTTGCCCTGTGTCATAGCGATCCTACAGCTTTGCATCGGTAGGACTGGCCCCTTCACAGGCTCCAGCAGTTCATAAATTGCATAGATGCTGGGGTGGGCCAACTCAAAGCCCTGGATCTGGGCCTGGGTGGTAGCTGAATTGGTCAGCCTGCCAGCTTTCCTGTGCCCATACCACCAGGCCAAGCTCTTCAGGATAGCCCTGTTAGCTCACCAGATGCCACAGCCCGTGAGGGGTGGGACCAGCTTCCCCACTCTTATGACCTCTCTAGCAAACACACCAGCCCCCCTCCCTCCAGGTTATGAGGAGCTGGAGGGCATTTCTCTCTCTCCCACAGCACCTTGCAGCAGTTAGTGAGGGACAGGGCCAGCTCTGTGTAGTCCTTGGACGTTAAACATGGTGCCAGGTGGCAGTCCAGACCAGGGGCAACTTCATAGTCTTTGGTAGTAATATGAGCCACGGGATGCTGACACAGACCCCTGCTGCTGCACAGCCACAGACCCAGACATGGACCTCAGCGGCAGCATGGGCTGGAACTTCACCATGGCCTCCAGTGGCATGACAGGGTATCCGCATCAGGCTGCTCCTCTCCATCCCCAAGTCTCCAGTTCTACCTCTCTGTTGGCTTCTCTTTCCCATTTCTCCACCACAGGAGGGCCTCTCCAGCTCTACCTTCTTAATCTGGCTCAAACCAAAGCCACTGCAGCCCTCTGGGGGAACATTGGTAGGAACTGGGCAGAAGAGACCAGCTCTGGTTGTGAGCAGCTTCCAGGTAAGTCGTGTGGCGGTGTTAGTTTTCTTCGTCCTGCAGCCATTGCAGGGGTGAGAGGCAGGCCCAGGAGGCATCTCACTTTACAGCCCACCCCCTCCTGTGTGCAGTGATTGCACCACTGTGTGCTGTAGCCGGTTCAAGCCCTGCCCTTACAGCACTGCTGCATTGGTGGCTGAGGCCCCTCCTTGTTTCTGCTGCCGGCTCTAAAGGCCTCCAGGTGGTTGCTCTGTAACCTCCCTCTCTGGTGTCCTTAGGGATACCTTCTAGAAGTTCAGTCTTCTGGGGTCTCTAGGACAGACTGGACTTTCAAGGTGGCCCCTAAGGCTTAGTGCTTGCTTAAGTCCCTCTCCTTTTCTGTTCTCCCACTTGCCCATCTCTTACCTCAAGTGGCTGGGCCTTGGCCAGCAGAGCCTGCTGTCCCTTTCTCCTCCTTAGAATGCCTCCTGGTCTGTTCAGGCTTTGTTCAAGCCATGCTGTCCCTGGGATGGCAGCTTCCCAGGTTGACAGTTTTTCTTGGAGATATGACCCCATCTTTCAACCAGCTCTGGCATCCTGTTGGTACCAGAGGCTGAGAATTCACCATGCTTTCAGGGGCTCATGAGGTATTTATTTATTTTTAATAATCAGAAGGAAGAGAAAGAATTTTAAAGGGTTAAAGAAGGGTTGGAGACACAGCTCATTGGGTAAGAGCACTGGTTGCTTTTCCAGAGGACCCAGGTTCAATTGCTAGCACCCACAAAGTGGTGGTTTACAAGTGTAGTTCCAGTTCAGAGGATCCAATGCTATCTTCTGGCTTCTTCTGGCACCAGACATGCACACAGTACAAGTAGTTGAACATACAAGTAGAAGAAAGATCCATACATACAAAAATACTTTTTTTTAACATAAAAAAGGCCAAGGAAAATGTTTTTCCTCTCCTTATAAGACTGTGTTATTTTAAATTTTCTTATTCTTTCCTCCCTCCCTCTCTTCCTTTCCTCTTTACCCACCTTCCTTCCCTTCTCCTCATGCTCCTCCCTTTTCCATGCTGGCCTCAAGCTTAGGGCCCCCTTGACTTCGCTCGCACCAGTTGACACTACCCCTGCACCATGACATAATGCTTTATTCTATTTTTGCAGCAGGATAGATACATAGCTCTGGGTAGCCTGGAACTCACTATGAAGACCTTATAAGTCTGTTCTCAAACAATTCTCTGCTCCTGTATCTTCTGCCTGTAAAGTGGAAACTTAAGGGTTCTTTGGAAAGCCAGTGGTGATAGATGGCGTTTTGCTGGGGCAAACATGTGAAGAAGTGTTTTCCTGAAGTGGACACAGGTGATAGGCTAAGGTAGACTCTTTTTTTAAAAAAGATTTACTTATATGAGTACATGGTAGCTGTCTTCAGACACACACCAGAAAAATGCATTCGATCCCATTACAGATGGTTGTGAGCCACCATGTGGTTGCTGGGAATTGGACTCAGGACATCTGGAAGAGCAGCTAGTGCTCTTAACAGCTGAGCCATCTCTCCAGCCCCCTAAAGAAGACTCCTGAAGGAATGTTTCACTGAAGCAGACACAGGAGAAAAGATGTTCTGCTAAAGCAAGCAGGTGAAAAAACACGTGATGAAGGTAATGTCAGCTGAGACAGACTCACGTGCTGAGAAAAGACTTGTGGCGGCCACGTGATGTTTAGAGGGATATAAATAAGACTCAACGGACAATGGCTATGGCTGAGCTAGGCTTACTTATAGAGCTAGCTACACAATGCTTGTTGGGCTCACATCTCTGTTGATTTTCACTAAGAGAGCTTTTCCTGGCGCTCCTATTGCCCTGGTCCCTCCTGCTGACTCCTGTGGAGGCTAAAGACTGGCTGTCTCTCGTGCCACCTCTGCTGATTTGTGTTTGTTATCACAACTCTATCTAACTGGACTGCTAAAGTGTTTGCGAGTGAATCCAGCTGCCAAAGCTAACCTGTCAACTAAAGTGCGGATTTCCGGACAACACAGACAGGAGGTGCTCCAAAGAACCTTTCTAAACAGTCCCACTGCCCCCATATCCTTTCTTTTCCACTACCTCTAGTGGGCGGTGGGCTACAGTGAAGGTTAAAGCGTTTAAGAACCATCATTAAAAGTAGGTTTTAAACATTAAAATTACCAGCCTGTTTACCACTTTGTCCACTAGAAATTTCTTTTTTCCCCTGGTTTCTCAAGACAGTTTTTTCTGTGTAGAACTTGCTCTGTAGACCAGGCTGGCCTCCAACCTAGAGATCCACCTGCCTCTGCCTCCTGAGTGCTGGGATTAAAGTTATGTGCTATCATGGCTGGTTTGGACCAGTGTCTGTCTTAGAGACTCTGCTTTTCATCTTAAAGATTTTATTTTTTATTTTATTTTATGTACGAGTACACTATCGCTGTCTTCAGACACACCAGAGGAGGGGGTCTGATTCCATTATGGGAATTAAAGACGTGCGCCACCACCACAGCCTGGCCCCTGCTTTTCATCTTAACAGCCAGCTCCAAGTTCATAGGTTGGCTGTGAGGACTAAACTATGGATGGAAAATGCTTGTGGAGCCTTGAGGCCCTTCCGCAGTCGAAGATGAGGGCTGGCAACTTAAAAGTAGCGACAGGTGGCTGTGATTGTTTTCTTTTAGTAACAAAATTGCATTTTAGAAAAAATATTGGAAAGGACAGATTCCGAAGTGTTTTGAAGGGTTGGCCCTGCACTGGGGACCCTTATACCTGGAAACTTAACTAGATAAAGCATGAGGCCTTAAGAAAACAGACTTCTTTCGCTTAGGTCACTAGTTGCTTTGGACTGTTTTATTCCCTTAGTAAAAGTTCTTGGGATAGAATCTAGAGCTAACATCTAACCATCCCGCCTCAGTTTCCAGAGTGCTGGAGTCATAGCTTCCTGCCACCATATAAGGCCCTTCCTGCCTTTTTTTTTTTTCTTTTTTAAAAATTTGCTATGTAGACCAGGCTTGCCTACAAAGACCTGCCTGTCAGTGCAGGGTTGAGAAACTTGCACCATGACCCCTGGCATCTTTTTAGGTTTTACACAGGAACATGTAAAGGTCAACTCCCTGTCTTTTTCTTTGTGTTCTTGGGCCTAGCAACCTTCCACTTCATGGTGCATCCGGCATTCATTCATCCCATAAACATGTGGCCCTGCTCAGTCCAAGGGGTGAAATGAAGGGCAGCCAACCGTGGGAGTGCAGAGCTGTGGAAAGGGACTTATATTTTCCCAAGGTGAAATCTCTCCCAAGTCATTCAGGAGAAGGAGACCACATGTGTGCGTGCGTACGTGCGTGCATGTGTGTGATTTCCACCAGTGACAGTGCCCTTATGGCACTTCAGAAATTTTACTTCTTGTCCTCTTGGCATATACACTTCGGAGAAAGGTTTCCCGTGGGTAATTTAATAGTTACCTTACTCCCAAGGGGCTGAAACTGTTTCCCTTGTATAGGCTGGGGATGTTTAAGTTACCCGCAGTAGTAGCAATCCTGTTCACGGCTGCGCGTCCAGAGTGTCAGTTCTTGTAGCACATAGTAGGTGTTAAGTGTGAGAATGACTCCATGAATGGTGACTTCTTTGACTGATTGTGATGTGCCTCCCCGACAGGAGGGAATAAAACCCACTTCTAGACTTTCATGGTCTCCCGCATCCAGTAACTTGGATCTCCAGGCCTCTGCTTTGTTTTGGGCGACTAACCAAAGGCTAAGCGAGGACCTGCTTCTCCAGCTGATCTTGGCAGGACCCCAGGCTGCCTCGACCCTACAACCTTTCGAGGTTCCTTCTTCAGGCTTCCCGGGAGCTGGAGACCTGAAGGTGTCCCTCGGCCGAAGCCAGAATTCGCCCCCGGGGTTTCCAGCCCAGGGATGCGCGTCTGCAGTTGCCCATCACCCCGATCCCGGCCAGCATTCTTTTGCCCCTTCGTCCTGTGCAGGAGCCGGGGCTGAGCGGAATGCCTCCCTCGGTACCTATAGGCCTGCGGGGGCAGGAGTCTGAATCACCGCCGCAGTCTCCCTTTCTTTCCGGCTTCCAGCCCGGGGCCACCTCGGTTTCGCAACGCCGGCTGGCCAGGCGCAGCGTGCTAGCTCTCTTACACTCCTCTGCGCGCCCCTCTCCCGGGCTTGCGCTTTCGCGGCCGCCGCCCTCACCCTGGCCCGCTCCGGGGAAACCTCGCCCCGCCGCCCCTCCCCGGTAGAAGCCAGAGCAGCCAGCGCTAGCCCCAGGCTCCCGCGGGAGGGGGCGCGGCAGCCCCCACGGCTCCACCCTCTCCGCGGGGCCGCGGCCATCTGGGGCCCCTGCCAGGCGCGTCCGCTCGGGGCCCGCGCCCAGCTCTAGCGGGAGGACGAGGCACCCCAGAGAGGGGAACGGTGCCGCCGCACCGGGCGGTCCCCTGCTAGCGGGCTGCGTGCGGAGAGCCGCGCTCGGAGATGCCCCGAGGGGGCGGCGGCTGAAGCGCGTCGCAGCGGACTGGACGCGGGCGCCCTTGGTCACCTCGGCGACTCTTTCCGAGCCGGAGCTGCAGCTGCGGACGCGGCAGGGCGGGCCCACGAGGGCGCTGAGGTCCGTGCTCCCCGCGTCCGCGACGAGCGCCCGTGGCGGACTTGCCACCTCCCCCCTTCCCCGCACCAGCCCCCCGCGAGCTGGCAGGAGGAAATTGCGCGCGGCCCCTTTAAATTTACCCAGGAGCCCTTAA
>JADRCD010201668.1:0-15795 GCA_019843815.1 Montemys delectorum
TTAGAGGAGTGTGCCACCACTCCTAGCCATTCTGTCTCCTGAGGAGAGATCACTACCACTGGTCTGTATTTCTAGAAGGAAATCCAAGTATTTACTGATAAATGTAGAAATAAAGAGATATTGCTTTTATAGAAAAAGTAGGCAGAACCCTGCCACAGGCTGGCAGATCTGGGCCTCCCTCAACCTTCGGGAGAAACGGGGTCCTAGTCAGGTCGACGAGGCGTAGGCGAAGAAATGATGGCAGAGACGACACATGAAGTACAGGATCTGAATGTATTTCTTTGGGCATAAGACTTTTACAGTCATTGCAAAAGAGAAATGATAAATCTAGTAATTAAGCTTAGTAATTAAGGTACATTTGTGGCCACCTGAAACACACTGAGTCTAAAGCAGCAGCCATCTCCTCTGGATTGGCGCTGCATCCCCCGGGCCTGGGGCACTGTGGACTGCATAAATTTAAGTTCTAGTTCATCTAATTTCTAGTGGGAGTCCAAGAGAGTCTGAGTTCAAGAGAAGGTCCCAGTCCAAGAGCGAGTCCAAATCCAAGAGAGAGTCCAAGAGAGAGCACAAAGTGAAAAGCAGGCTTATATGGTATACAGGGAACAAGGCGAATGACAAGAGTCATGTAGATGGGCGGGGGTTACAGCAAGGGGCGCAAGACTGAGGTCACATAGGCAGGTGACCACCACATAAGGTCAGTAGAATGGGGTAGCCAGGTGTGAAGCAGGAGGAAGAGCAGTTGAGCCCTCCCTGCTGGGGCTATTTTGGTATCCCTACGAATTCTCTGCTTCTGCTGGAGGCAAGACTAGGAGAATCCGATCTAGCATTTCCTACTAAATCTCTGGGTCTCGCTGGAGGGAAGCACCTGGAAGTTCAGACCTAACAGTTCTAGCTAATGTCCTTGAGTTTCTAGTACGTAAAACAGTTCTGACTATTGTGGGGCTGCCCTAAGGAATGAGGAATGAGCTTGCCCTCTGTTGTAACTCTGAGGACAAAACCTGTCTGACAGGCAGATTCCTTGAGAGAAATTCCAAGCTAAGAACGGCTTGGAATTGAATTAGGATATATTGGAAACATCGTGCTGGCCAGGAAACAATGCCCAATCTTAGCCATTTAAGAATCATTTCTTGGGGTATCTTTATGCCTAAATAAGAGGGCGTGTTGACGATTGGAAAGACTGATCTGGAACACACCTGAGTTAGGAGATGCCAGCGACTATCTTGAATACCCAGGAGGTACAGGTTCCCTTTTGGGTCCTTAATGCCTCTCATCCTTAATCAGACTTTTACCCCCTCCCCCGATAATTTGGATATGACTGGTGTAGACGAGTGGGAGTGGCAGATCCCCAGTTTTCTTTCTGTTCAATCAGCTTGTTATCTCAGTCAGTCCCTGGGAAATATTAGGATTTCCCCAATGGTCAAAAAAGAATATAAACTGCTTGCAGCAGCAGCAGCAGCAGCAGCAGCAGCAGCAGCAGCAGCAGCAGCAGCAGCTTATAAGAGGACCACTTGCTACCCCTGTTCTTCTTCTCTGCCTATTTCTCTGTTCCCATGTGTTCTCCACAAGCCTCTCTTCCTCTTTCTCTGTTCTTTCTGTCTTTCTCTGTCCACAGCTTTCTGCCCCCAGGGCTCCAGGCACAGAGGTAACAGTAATGGGGCCCCTGCAGTGTGGGTAGGAGAGCGCTAAGACACTCTAGCTTGCATTAAAGTGAAGTAGGCAGCGGCCAGGAACCACAGGTACTCTGTAAGGAGCAGAAGGGGATGATAAAGAGCAATGTCCTATAGCCAGTGCCCCTGGCTAGAAGATATGGGCCTGTCTGTCTGCCTTAAGATCTGTCATGCATACCGATGCCCTGACACAACCTCCCTTCTCTAGATCCCCTTAACAGATTATGAATGAAGGAACTAACTCAAGGCTCTGAGGTTCAAAATGACCACAAAACCTCCATTTTCTTCTTTTTTTAAAAATCTTTTTTCTTTTTTTTGTTTGATATTTTCTTTATTTATATTTCAAGTGTTATTCCCTTTCCTGGTTTCCCCTCCGAATACCTCCTATCCCATCTACCCTCCCCCTGCTCACCAACCTACCCACTCCTACTTCCTGGTCCTGGCATTCCCCTACACTGGGGCATCGAGCCTTCATAGGAACAAGGACCTCTCCTCCCATTGATGATTGACAAGGCCATCCTCTGCCACATATGGGGCTGAATCCATGGGTGCCTCCATGTGTACTCTTTGGTTGGTGGTTTAGTCCCTGGGAGCTCTGGGGGGTACTGGTTGGTTCCTATTGTTGTTCCTCCTATGGGGCTGCAAAGCCCTTCAGCTCCTTGGGTCCTTTCTCTACCTCCTCCACTGGAGACTCTGTGCTTAGTCCAATGGTTGACTGCAAGCCTCTACCTCTGTATGTGTCAGGCACTGGTAGAGCCTCTCAGGAGACAGCTATAACAGGCTTCTGTCAGTAAGCACTTGTTGGCATCCACAATACTGTCTGGGTTTGGTGACTGTATAGGAGATGGATCCCCAGGTAGGGCAGTCTCTGGATGGCCTTTCCTGAAGGCTAGTCTCTACTCCATAATTTGTCTCTGTATCTCCTCCCATGGGTATTGTTCCCCCTTCTAAGAAGGACTGAAGTATCCACACTTTGGTCTTCCTTCTTCTTGAGCTTCATGTGGTCTGTGAATTGTATCTTGGGTATTCCGAGCTTCTAGGCTAATATCCACTCACCAGTGAGTGCATACCATGTGTGTCCTTTTGTGATTGGGTAACTTCATGCAGGATGATATTTTCTAGTTATATTTGCCTAAGAATTTCACAAATTCATTGTCTTTAATAGGTAAGTAGTACTTTATTGTGTAAATGTACCACATTTTCTGTATCCATTCCTTTGTTGAGGGTCATCTGGGTTCTCTCCAACTTCTGGCTATTATAAATAAGGCTGCTATGAACATAGTGGAGCATGTGTCCATATTAGATGTTGGAGCATCTTCTGGGTATATGCCCATGAGTGGTATTGCTGGGTCCTCAGGTAGTACTATGTCCAATTTTCTGAGGAACCGCCAAACTGATTTCCAGAGTCGATGTACCAGCTTGCAATCCCACCAGCAATGGAGGAATGTTCCTCTTTCTCCTCATCCTTACCAGCATCTGCTGTCACTTGAGTTTTTGATCTTAGTCATTCTGACTGGTGTGAGGTGGAATCTCAGGGTTGTTTTGATTTGCATTTCCCTGATGACTAAGGATGTTGAACATTTCTTTAGGTGCTTCTCAGCCATTCGGTATTTCTCGGTTGAGAATTCTTTGTTTAGCTCTGTACCCCATTTTTAATAGGGTTATTTGGTTCTCTGGAGTCTAATTTCTTGACTTCTTTGTATATATTGGATATTAGCCCTCTATCAGATATAGTATTTGTTGTAGCATTTTCTCTGTCCAATCACATTAGGGCAGTGAGAGGCCTGTGATTTGACAGGAATAGAGAGGTGGAGCAAGAGTTGGAGGAGGAGAAGGGTCAGAGGAGCAGGAGGAGGTCGTCATCATGGAGACAGACAATGAGAGCAAACCAGACCCTACGAGGTTAGACAACCAAGCAGAGGTTCTTACAAAATAGATTAATTGGGTAAGAATATTGTCTTTATTATTTGGTTTTGAAATTATTGTACTGGCTTCTTGTAAACTGCTATCTTATTGTTATATAAATCTGATTGGATATTAAGGCCTTAAGAGTCATACTTTACTTACTGGGTCTTAGGCACTATTAGGGGGATCGTGGGGATGTGTAGAGAGTTGCATGTGAGTGAGATGTAGCTTGCTGGGAGAGAATAACAAAAACCCACTGGAGCTTAGTGTTGAGGCTGAGTGGTACCGGCTCAAAAACGTGGCCCGGCAGGAAAGCGAATTTGTGGGGAGGATTCATTATATATAATTCCTGCAACAAGTATTGGTAAAGATCTTTTCCTAATCTGTTGGTTGTCCTTTTTGTCCTACTGACAGTGTCCTTTGCCTTACAGAAGCTTTGCAGTTTTATGAAGTCCCATTTGTCAATTCTTCATCTTAGAGCATAAGCTATTGGTGTTCTGTTCAGGAAAATTTCCCCTGTGCCTACATGCTTGAGGCTCTTTCCCACTTTCTTTTTTTCCTTTCTTTCTTTCTTTCTTTCTTTCTTTCTTTCTTTCTTTCTTTCTTTCTTTCTTTCTTTCTTTCTTTCCTTCTTTCTTTTTAAAAAAGATTTGTTTGTTTTATACATGTGAGTACACTGTAGCTGTACAGATTGTTGTGAGCCACCTTGTGGTTGCTGGGAATTGAACTCAGGACCTTCTCAAGAGCAGTCAGTGCTCTTAACCGCTGAGCTATCTCTCTAGCCTCCCCCACCCCCACCCCATTTTCTTTTCTATTACTTTCAGTGTATCTGGTTTTATGTGGAAGTCCTTGATCCACTTGGACTTGAGCATTATACAAGTTTGCATTCTTCTACATGCTAACCGTCAGTTTAACCAGCATCATTTATTGAAAATGCTGTCTTTTTTTCCACTGGATGGTTTTAGCTCCTTTGTCAAAGATCAAGTGGCCATAGGTGTGTGGGTTCATTTCTGGGTCTCCAATTCTATTCTATTGATCCACCTGCCTGTTACTGTACCAATACCATGCAGTTTTTTTTGTTTTGTTTTGTTTTTTGTTTTTGTTTTTTGTTTTTTAAATCACAATTGCTCTGTAGTACAGTTTGAGGTCAGAAATGGGGATTCTGCCAGAAGTTCTTTTATTGTTGAGAATAGTTTTTGCTATCTTGGGTTTTTTGTTATTCCAGATGAATTTGCAAATTGCTCTTTCTAACTCTATGAAGAACTGAGTAGGAATTTTGATGGGAATTGCATTGAATCTATAGATTGCTTTCAGCAAGATGGCCATTTTTACTATATTAATCCATGAGCATGGGAGATCTTTCCATCTTCTGAGGTCTTCTTGTATTTCTTTCTTCAGAGACTTGAAGTTCTTGTCATACAGACCTTTCACTTGTTTGGTTAGAGTCACAGCAAGATGCTTTATATTATTTGTGACTATTGGTGTTGTTTCCCTAATTTCTTTCTCAGCCTGTTTATCCTTTGAGTAGAGGAAGGCCACTGATTTGAGTTAATTTTATATCCAGCAGTGTTGCTGAAGTTGTTTACCAGGTTTAGGAGTTCTCTGGTGGAATTTTTTGGGTTACTTAAGTATACTACCATATCATCTGCAAATAGTGATATTTTGATGTCTTCCTTTCCAATCTGTATTCTTTTGTGTAATCTCCTCCATTGGCCAAGCTGTCCAACTCACAGCCAGCCTCCACCTGTAAGTGACTTTCCCACCTGGGGATCCAAACAAAGGCTCTCTGTGGACTGTCATCTCTCTCTTTGAAGCAGCAACTTAGAAGTCACCCCACCAAGCTACAAAAAATGCCTACAGCCTGAAGACTTAGGAGTTACTGAGACACTGGCTCCAGAGACTTACCGCAATGTTGACGTTATGCAAATATCATGGAACCTAGAGACTTGCTTTCGTTTTTTTTTTTTTTTTGTAATTCGTATATATACCCAATTCCCTCAGTAAAGTTTGAACCTTGAT
This sequence comes from Montemys delectorum, assembly GCA_019843815.1. Classification (NCBI taxonomy): domain Eukaryota; kingdom Metazoa; phylum Chordata; class Mammalia; order Rodentia; family Muridae; genus Montemys; species Montemys delectorum. Next base: position 5,592 of record JADRCD010201668.1, read on the forward strand.
CGGATTACATGTCTTGGTTCCTTTATTTTTTTGCATTTCGACACCCCCCCTCCCTTTACAGGTTCCTGTCTTCCTCCTGGGAGAATTCAGTTCAGGAGAAGCCGAAGGTGGCTTCAGGTGGTGCCCAATGTGGGGCCCAGGCATGGAAGGTCCACAGAGAACACACTGTCAGAATCAGAGCTCTGCAAGGATTAGAAGAAAAATGGTACACCATCCTGCACGGTAGGCAGTTTTTATTATCTATGCTAGTGCTAGCCTTATTTTCATCTTGTTGAAGTATTGCCGTGTGTGCAGGAGGTTATGGTTAAGTTGAGTTTGGTGCTGACCCGGCACTAATCTTGCCTAGGGGTTTGACTGTGAAATGGGTTTGAATAATTCTAAGGCAATTGTCCACAGCACAGAAAAGCTGCTCCAGGCGAGAGGGATAAGGGTGGAAGAATGAGCATTAAAAGATCTTTCAGATGAGAAAGAATTTTGCTGCCCATGGCTTCAAGAAATAAGAATTTTAAATTTAAAAACCTGGGAAAAAAATTGGAAAAAACCCTAAGAAATAACCAGGTAGATAATAATCAGGTGGCTTCACCCTCTGCCTCTGGGCACTCGTAAAGGAGATTATAGAGGAGAAAGAAACGCAGATGTCGGCTAGTGAACAGAGCTCACAGGAGTCAGATAGCACAGATACAGAGATTAAAGAAGATCAGAAAACTTCCTCAGAAAGGGGATCTGCTAGGTATTGTGGCGAGGAGTGGCTTCCTTGCGCACTCTCTGCTCCACCCATGGCCACTATGACAGGAGAGATGGCTCAAAGAGACTTACAATTAAGTAAATTGGAGTTTGAAATCAAGTTGCAGAAATTGAATAATGAGCTAAACAAACTGAAAGCGATATCAGGCAAAGGAAGGGACAGCAATTTTGAGACATTTCAATACCTTTAGAAAGAGCCGCAAGTCAGGCTTGAGAAAAACGGGCAAGACACATCTGGGGTGCTAGTATTTCCTGTGGTTAAAATGCTTGATCAGCAAAACAATAGAATCAGATAATATCAGATCTTAGAATTCAAGGTGATAAAAGATGTAAAAGAAGCGGTGGCTCAGCATGATCCTATAGCCCCATTCACACAGGCACTATTAGATAATGTAATAGAGTCGAATTTAACACCTCAAGATTGGAGAATGTTATGTAGAGCTACATTGCCAGGAGGTGACTTTTTGCTTTGGAGTTTAGAATGGTGAGAAGCCAGCAAGAAAACTGCTGCGCAAAATGCTCAGTCAGGCAACCCAGACTAGAATTTAGACATGCTTCTTGGGGAAGGGCAATATGAAGGAAATGCTAATCAGATTGGGTATCCTGCAGGAGTGTATGCTCAGGTTGCCATGACAGCATGACGTGCTTGGATTCAGTTGCCTACAAAAGTCGAGGTTAATAGAAGCCTAGCCGGCATCCAACAAGGTTCAAATGAGCTCTTCCAGAACTTTGTAGCCAGAGTGCAACAGGCTGCTAGTAGAATTCTTGGAGAATCTCATACAGACAGTCTGTTTATTACACAGTTGGATTATGAGAACACTAAAGCAGCATGCTGAACCGCTATTCAGCCACACAAAGATTGGATAGATTTAGCTGGATATATTCACCTTTGTGCTGATGTTGAGCTTTCTTATAACCAAGGGTTGGCTATGGTCATGGCTTTATAGGGAACCACAGTGCAAACAATACTTGTGCAAAAGCAGGAAAATAAAGGATGCTTTAAATGTGGAAGTCTGAATCATTTTAAGAATGATTGCCCTATGAAAACAGGCGCCACAAGCAGGCAGTCAGGCGGTTCCCCGAGGATCTGTCCCCGATGCAGGAGAGGGAAGCATTGGGCCAGAGAATGTAGATCCAAAAATGGCATTGAAGGCAATATTTTGTCGGGAAACCAATTCGGGGGCCAGTCCCAGGCCCCTGTTCTGAAATAGCAGGCAGTGTATGGAGCCATGAGGCTGCCACCCAACCAAGGAAATCTGTCTTTGAACTCCTCAGGGAAATCCCAAGAAGTACAGGATTGGATCTCTGTTCCACCTGCCACACAGTATTAACGCCAGAAATTCTGCCTACCAGAGTCTTTGGGCCTTTGCCCAGAGACTTGGGGACTTCTAATAGGAAGAAGCAGTTCTATTGTAAAAGGATTGCAGATTTATCCAGGTATTATAGATTATGACTACAAGGGAGAAATTAAAATCATGGCTGCTTCCCCTCATGGTGTTATTATGGTACTAGCCAATCAGAGAATTGCTCAGCTCATTTTAATTCCTTTATACCCAATGCCTTCAAAATTTGTCAAAAATGAGAGAGGACGGAGTGGCTTTGGTTCCTCTGATGTGTACTGGGTCCAATCAATTACCAGTAAAAGACCTAATCTTAAATTAATAATTGAAGGAAAAAGCTTTAAAGGATTTATAGACACTGGAGCTGACATGACCGTTATTAGAAGACAAGATTAGCCCTCAACTTGGACTCTGTCTGATACAATTATTCACCTCCAAGGGATTAGTTATGCCAATAACCCAAAATGAAGCTCTAAGCTTTTAACCTGGAGAGATGAGGAGCGTAATTCAGGACAGATTCAGCCTTATGTAATGGCAAATCTGCCTGTTACACTTTGGGGGAGAGATTTGTTGTCACAAATGGGCCTTGTCTTGTGTAGCCCTAGTGAAATAGCTAATAAACAGAGGCCAGAACAGGGCATTAGAACATCTGAAGCCCCTAAGCCTCACCCTAGTAGTAGAGGTTCAGAGCATTTTCTATAATGGCCACTATCTTGCCTGCATCCCACGCTGATAAAATTCAGTGGGTTAATAATACTCCAGTGTGGGTTGATCAGTGGCCTTTATCTCAAGAAAAGATAGAAGACACTTCCTTGCTGGTGCAGGAGCAATTAGAGGCGGGACATCTGAGGGAATCCAAATCCCCTTGGAATATGCCAAAATTTGTTATTAAGAAAAAATCTGGTAAATGGAGATTGTTACAGGATCTAAGAAAAGTGAATAAAACCATGGTACCTATGGGAGTATTACAACTTGGACTTCCACCTCCAGTGGCTATTCCTAAAGGATATTATAAAATAGTGGTAGATTTGAAAGACTGTTTTTTTTGTTTGTTTGTTTTTTGTTTTTGTTTTTTTTGTTTTTTTGTTTTTTGTTTTTTTACAATTCCTTTACACCCTAAGGATTGTGAGAGATTTACTTTTAGTGTTCCATCTATTAATTTTAAGGAACCTATGAAAAGATATCAATGGACAGTCCTTCCTCAGGGCATGGCTAACAGTTCTACTTTATGTCAAAAATCTGTAGCACAAGCCATTGAGCCTGTAAGACAACAATGGCTAATGATATATATTGCCCACTACATAGATGGCGTTTTATTAGCAGGAAAAAATCCTATGTTATAGAGACTTACAACTTGCCCTAGCTGAAAAGGAGCTACAAATAGCTCCAGAAATGGTGCAAGCTCAGGAGCCTTATAATTATTTGGGCTTTAGTCTTACAGATCAAGCAGTTATTCCCCAGAAGATAGTTATTTGCAGAGACAGTTTAAAAACCTTAAATGATTTTCAAAAATTGTTAGGTGATATCAATTAGCTTTATTCCTATTTAAAGCTTACTACAGGAAAATTAAACCTTTATTTGATATTCCCAGAGAGAGTTCTGATCCAAATTCTCCTAGATCTTTAACTAGAGAAGGAATATCAGCTTTACCACAGGTGAAAAGATCTATTGAAAATCAATTTGTTGTGGGGAGGCAAAAGGGGTTTGTTCTTGTTTTTGTTTGTTTGTTTGTTTGTTTGTTTTGGAGGGGAACTTGGGAAAGGGAAAATGTACATGTAAATAAAGAAAATACCTAATTAAAAAAATAAATTAAAAAAAAAGAAAAAAAAGAAAATCAATTTGTTACTTATATAGATTATTCTTTACCCTTACATTTGTTAATCTTTAACACAACTCATGTGCCTATAGCATTGTTGTGGCAAAAAGCACCTCTTATGTGGATACATTCAAGGGTTTCTCCTAAATGTAATATCTTGCCATATTATGAGTCGTTGGCTCATATGATTGTGCTTGGAAGAAAGCAAACACTGACTTATTTTGACAAAGAGCCAGATATTATCATTCAGCCTTTTACTGTAGAATAGGATGCATGGCTGAAACAACATAACACAGACTGGTTACTTGCTCAAATAGGATTTCAAGGAACTATAGACAATCATTATCCTCAAGAAAAACTGATAAAATTGTTAAATGTGCATGAAGTAATATTTCTTAACATGACTTCCTCACAGCCTTTGAATAATGCTCTTTTGATTTTTACTGACAGCTCCTCTAAAGGACGAGCTAGGTATCTCATAAATAATCAACAGGTAGTCAAAGAAACTCCTGGTCTCTCAGCTGTTAGCTGAATTGACCATGGTATTAAATGTTTTCCAGGCAGTGACTGATACTTTTAATCTTTTCACTGATAGTCTATACATAGCCCAATCAGTTCCTTTGTTAGAAACATGTGGTATGTTTAATTTTAATACGACAACAAGATCTCTATTTTCACAATTGCAAAATGTTATTCTTGCTCGAAAAAAATATGCTTTACATTGGTCATATATGAGCTCATTCTTGTCTTCCAGGACCATTAGCTGCAGGCAATGACTGCATTGACAGAGCTCTTGTAGGAGAAATCTTAGTTTCAGATCCTGTCACATTGGCTAAACATGATCATAATAAATTTCATCTTTCTAGCCATACCGTAAGGCTCCGACATAAGATTACCAAAGAGCAAGCATGATTGTAAAACAATGCCCTAACTGTGTTACATTATTTCCAGTTCTGCATTTTGGGGTCAATCTAAAAGGCCTTATGCTGAATCATATTTGGCAGATAGATATAACTCATTATGCAGAATTTGGAAAGCTTTAAGCTTTTTTTTTTTTTTAAGTGTCTGTATTGACACTTGTTCAAGATTCTTGTTTGCTTCTTTACATTCAAGAGAAGCCTCTAGAAATGTAATTGATCATTGTTTACAAGCCTTTAACGCTATGGGATTACCTAAAGTCATTAAGACAGATAATGGACCAGCTTATACTGGCAAAAATTTTATATCATTTTGTAAAGAATTTGGTATTGAACATAAAACTAGAATTCCTTATAATCCAATGGGACAAAGAATTGTTGAATGTGCACACTGCACTCTGAAAAACTGGCTGGTGCCCTGAGCAGACCTTGGGCACAAAGCTCTGCAGCCAGTCCCACAACACCCAGAGGAAGCTTCACTCCTAGGCACTCTAACAAACCCAGGATCACAGGATCCCAGAGACAGCTTGACTCTGAGGAGTTCTGACACAACCAGGATCACAGGAAGGACAGGCTCCAGTCAAATATAGCAAGGGCAGGTAGCCCTAGAGATAACCAGATGATTCAGGGCAAGCATAAGGATATAAGCAACAAAAACCAAGGTTCCTTGGCATCATCAGAACCCAATACTCCCACCATAGCAAGTCCTGGACACATCATTACACCAGAAAAGCAAGATTCAGATATAAAATCACTTCTCATGATGATGATACAGGACTTTAAGAGAGACATAAATAGCAGCCTCAAAGAAATACAGGAGAACACAGGTAAACAGCTAGAAGCCCTTCAAGAGGAAACACAAAAATCCCTTAAAGAACTACAGAAAAACACAATCAAACAGGTGAAGGAAATGAGCAAAACCATCCAGAATCTAAAAATGGAAATAGAAACAATAAAGAAATCAAAAAGAGATACAACGCTGAAGATAGAAAACCTAGGAAAGAAATCAGGAGTCATAGACGCAAGCATCACCAACAGAATACAAGAGATAGAAGAGAGAATCTCAAGGGCAGAAGACACCATAGAAAACACTGACACACCAGTCAAAAAAGGGCTGGAGAGATGGCTCAGTGTTTAAGAGCATCACCTGCTCTTCCAAAGGTCCTGAGTTCAAATCCCAGCAACCACACGGTAGCTCATATCCATTCATAACAAGATCTGGCGCCCTATTCTGGAGTGTTTGAAGACAGCTACAGTGTACTTACAATAAATAAATAAATCTTAAAAAAACTGTCAAAGAAAATGCAAAAAGCAAAAAGCTCCTAACCCAGAACATCCAGGAAATCCAGGATGCAATGAGAAGACCAAACCTAAGGATAATAGGTATAGAAGAGAGTGAACACTCCCAAGGTAATGGGCCAGTAAATATCTTCAACAAAATTATAGAAGAAAATTTCCCTAACCTAAGGAACATACAAGAAGCCTACAGAACTCCAAATAGACTGGAACAGAAAAGAAATTCCTCCCGTCACATAATAATAAAAACACCAAATGCACTAAACAAAGAAAGAATTTTAAAAGCAGTGTCTTAGTCAGGGCTTTTATTCCTGTACAAACATCATGACCAAGAAGCAAGTTGGGGAGGAAAGGGTTTATTTAGCTTACTTCCACATTACTGTTGATCACCAGAGGAAGTCAGGACTGGAACTCAAGCAGGTCAGGAAGCAGGAGCTAATACAGAGGCCATGGAGAGATGTTCCTTACTGGCTTGCTTCCCCTGGCTTGCTCAGCCTGCTCTCTTATAGAACTCAAGACTTCCAGCCCAGGGATGGCACCACCCACAAGGGGCCCTACCCCCTTGATTACTAAAATTGAGAAAATGCCCCACAGCTGGGTCTCATGGAGGCACTTCCCCAACTGAAGCTCCCTTCTCTGTGATAACTCCAGCCTGTGTCAAGTTGATGCACAAAACCAGCCAGTACAAGCAATAAGGGAAAAAGGTCAAGTAGCATACAAGAGCAGGCCTATCAGAATTACACCAGACTTCTCACCAGAGACTATGAAAGCTAGAAGATCCTGGGCAGATGTCAAACAGACCCTACAAGAACACAAATGCCAACCCAGGCTATTATACCCACCAAAATTCTCAATTACCATAGATGGAGAAACCATGATATTCCATGACAAAACAAAATTTAGACAATATCTTTCCACAAAATCTTTCAAGCCCTACAAAGGATAGTAGATGGAAAACATCAACATAAGGAAGAAAACTACACCCTAGAAGAAACAAGAAAGTAATCTTTCAACAAATCCACCGAAGCCTAATTCTACCTCTTACAATGAAAACAACAGGAAGTAACAATTACTTTTTCTTAATATATTACTATCAAAATTAATATTACTAACATATCCTAATCAATTGATATCCAAAAATATGAGGAATTAGAAATTTGTTGATTGTCATCCAATGGTCTCTCTCATTTGGTAATTGGAGAAATAGGTCCAATATTGTACAATCCATATATACTTTCAGCTTGTTTGTTCATGACAGTATCTTATTGTGTACAACATAATGGTTTTGAACTCTTGCTTCTCCTATCTCAGCCTCTCTATTAGTAGTATTGCTTATTTTATGTTTTTACACTATACCATGGTTTCAGAACAGCTTACATATTTCAAAAGTATTTATATACCCAAAAGAAACGTAGACAATTAAATTGGGAAAGGGCTTGTAGGAGAACATCAAAGAGTGAGACTGAATGCTTTGCTTGACATTTGTAGCTCTTGTTTCAAGTTTGAAGAAGAGGACTTTATAAATTACTCTTTCTCTGAGATGAATGCTTTTCCAAATTATCACAGCCAATGAACCAAATTCTTACCCACACCTAATATCTTTGCCTCCCTCCAAGCAGAACCATTGTTTATTGAAACAGTTGGTGAATGACTTTATAGATAGACCATCTTAATACACACACCATTTCTTAAATGAATGTAACCTGTTCTCTGTGGGCTGAGAATAAAGTCACTCACTCAAGTCAAATAGCTTTGATCATAGCAGGAAGTCTGCATCCAAAAATCAAGCCTACAATTCATGTCTTGGTGCAGCAGAACTATCAACTCTCAGCTTAGCCATAATGGAGGTAAAATCCTTTGGTGATATGAGGGTCATTGAAGTACGGTCTAATTACAATTAAATCCAATGTCTAAAAGTTGTTCTTACCTTGGGCTTATACCACAGTAAGAGCCAAGATTTTAAGCTCTACTAAATACAAAACAAACAAACAAACAAACAAACAGACTTTATATATTTATGTTCATTTAAGAAAATACTAGTAGTGTGTTGGCTCTCCTTCCCCTGCCTCAGCTCTGCCTTGGACTCTGGCAACCTGTGCCTAGAGGCCACCACCTGCGGAGCTAAACAATGGCCTGCTACACTGACAGTTCTTTGAAGACAAGCAGCCTGGAAGTTACAGTGAGCTGGAAAATGCCTACCTGCCTGGAAACTTTGGGTTGCTAGAGACTTTGGCGCCTAATGTTTGCTGAAATGTTTATGTTATGCATATATTTTGTTCTTGGCGATTCGGTTTCAGTTTTTACCTGTGCCTATAAAAGCTCAAAATGTCTCTAAGTAAATGGAAGCCTTGATAAGCTACTTGGCCTTCATTCCTCTTTGTTTCTTGGCCCCTCTTCTTTTCCAGGTCCTTCTTAACCTCTGTCTGAGAAAAACCCAGGGCCATGGGCCATGGGGCTGCAGGACGACCCCACTCAGTAGTGATATATTATTTTGAAATATACAGTTAATATGTTTGGAGTTATTTAAAATTTATATTGAGAAAAACATATGTATTTTCAGTATTGTTGTAGACAAGCATCTACATGACTGTTAAATTGATTGTTGCTTTATATCAAATGACTTTTATAATACTCATTTTTATTGTTATAATTTTTATAAATTTTAAAGAATATGAAAAAATAAGTTATTGTAGGTATTGAAGGGGGGTCTCTGAGAGGAGTTGGGGTACAAAAGGGAAACAAGAATGTGATGCAATTCTATTTACTTAAAATACATTTTTAAATGTTAACAAATTCAGATAAATTGAAATCATGTAACTTTTCTCATCATAATGCAATAAAAGTTAAAAAAAAAAAAAACTAAAGGAGGAGAGTTATATCCTCCTAGATCATCAGAGGCACACCTTGTCTTTGTCTTATTCGTTTTAAATTTCCTGCAGACTGACATTAAAGGTCAGTCTGCCTCAGATAGCCACTGGCACCCTAACTCTTCCAGTTCTTATGCCATGGTGAAATGGGGAGACCCACTTACTAACACATGGAGTGGTCCAGGTCTCATTCTAGTTTGGGAGAGAGGCTCCATGTGTATCTTTTCTCAGAAAGAAGATGGGGCACAATGTCTGCCTAAAAGATTGGTTTGCCAGGTGGATGCAGATCTACAGTCTTTTTAATAAATGTGCTTAAAATTACAGCTGAAAAATCTTTTTCCCTTTTTTTGAGAGGTGACACTTTGTCACTCTCGGAGCACCCCCTCTCTTCACCTGAAAGCTCACTCCCGGAGCACAGAGTCAATTAAAGCTCACCCCTGGTGTTAGTATCCAAAGCCTGTAGTGACTCATGGGCGGGTCTCAGAGACCTGTTGCTGAGCAACGGCCGCCATATTCCCAGAATCCATTGGAATCACCTCCAACCTTTACCTGGCTATACACATCAGCAATCATATAAATAAGAGGAGCATTCCTTTCTCTCTCTCTCTCTCTCTCTCTCTCTCTCTCCCTTCTACCTCTTTCCCCGCTACTGCCCCCTCTCCTTCTCTTAATTAAACCTCTTACATGGAACTGTTTGGGCCTAGTGTGTGGTGCTTTCTGATGAGGTCGCCGCCACGGTTCCCCATCATTGGTGGCCCGACGGGAATTTGGCCATTCTCGTCAGCTTGCACCGCTCCTGCTCCTAGCGGGGGCAGGTAGAGGCCATGACCACGCAAATTGTCCCAGCACCGACAATCGCGGAGGCCTGCAGTGCGTGTCCGAGCAGCGGGCCTCCAGCTGCACTCTGCCTCGAGCCGTGTGCCCCCTCCTTCGCGTGCCCCCAAACACGCCGCTCTGCCAAAGACTCCCCAGCACCGAGGCGCGTGGGCCAACCCAGGTGACTGCAACGTGAGTGCACATCACCTCAAAAGCTGCTGCTCTCCTGCCCCTGCTGCTGCCCCGATGCTGCCTCTGCTGTGCCAGACATACGAATTCCAACCATGTGAGCTGTGTCCTGCCTGGTCTATCAGGTGGGGTTAGCCTCTGCTCAGGTCTCCACCTATCCATTCAGTTCCGTGGGTTCCACTTACCAGCCCGCTATAATAATTCCCATACAAACACCGG
>JADRCD010201670.1:0-10403 GCA_019843815.1 Montemys delectorum
AAAAAAAAAAATACAAGGATTTTCTACCAGAAATTTCAAAGGGTACTAAAGAGAGAGTGAAATAGTTGTATCAAACACAGCTACGTTTTCTGAACTAAATTGTGTCATTGTTCTTATGGATGTGATTAATGTTTGTCACTTTGTATCACTGTACTGAATGTAATAGTGAGTTCATGATCCTTCAGAACATGGAAATCTCTAGGCAGATAAATTATAATGTAAATGTTTTGGGTTTTTTAGTGACATGTTAATCCAGACACTTCAAAGCACAGATTATGTAGAGATTAAAAAAGACCCTAATCTTTTCTATTCATTTATGTAACCTCTGTATATGGTTGCTTCAAAGAGAATTTAGGACATATATGGAAGAAGAATTTCTGTATTCTTCTTTTGAAACATGCATTTCTTGTCAAATGGTTAAGAATCCACCTTAAAATTATCCAAAACTTATTTTTTTCTCTGTAATTCTGCCCATTATTGCCCTCATTTATTATTGATTTTACAATTCCATACTTACATTATGAAATATTCTCTTGTGGATGCTGGTAGCTGACGAAGCCCGCTCAGTCAGTCAACAGGTTCTTCAATTCGAGAGTGAGGACTGACAAGAGAGAATTAGACAATGCTACAGTGTGACCCTAGTCAATTCTGAAACTGAAGGCAAACTTTATTTTTCCAATCTGCTTTTTATGCCATTTTAATTACATGCAGGTGTTAAGGTCGAGCAGTACAATAAGGAACTAGCAAGGCAGTAAGCAGAGTCATGTGATCATTCTCCTGACAGTTGTCTCAAAGGGCTTGTCATAATGACCAAAATACTTGAGCCCACTTCCTCATCCAAGCCCAAAATCTTGCCTGAATCCTACTTCTTTTGTGCCACCCTAAGATTAAAATTCCTGCCTTAACCTATGCCTTAATGTTAGACTCCTGCCTGAGCTTAGATTCCTGCCAGGAGACCATTTTCTTGTCCTTGGCCAATGTCTGCACCTCAAAAGGCTCTCCACAGGTAGCAATTAACTCTTTCTGACATTACTAAGAGACACAGTCTCACAGTAAACTCTCTGATTGTCTGGATCACACAATCTTTTTGTCTCCCCTTCCCAAATATTCTCTGAGGCTAAGATGTAGAAGTTTATGTAGATGGATCCAATTAATAGTTCCTTAAAAACGAATTGTATTTTTCTGGTTATCAAGAAATCTTAGTATATTATTTTTTAAACTCAACATATAGTGTTTTTATATGGAATGGCATTGATTTTTTTAATCAAACATTTATTTTTGATGATTTGTTTCATTTTTATTTCACACTTTTATAAGAGATGCTAAAACAAATGTTATTCTGCATATTGCTCTGCATAGATGTTCAGGATAAATTGTTAGTATTTATGAGATTGTTTTAAATTTACGAGGATCTCTGTTCTTTTACAAATGCAGAGAACTAGTTTATAAAACAATAAAGCAATATAACCATGCTAAAAAATGCATATAGAAACAATATCTAAACTGTCTCAACAGGGAGTGTTGATTCTGGAATTAAAAGCAAGATTTGACACAAAATTCTATCTCAGAGTGTGGACAGACATTTAGTATAGCTTCAGCTTGTGTCAACATAGCTGGGAAAGCTACATGAATAATTAGTAGACTTTGTTTTTCTATTTTAGAAGAAACTGTGTGTGTGTGTGTGTGTGTGTGTGTGTGTGTGTGCGCGTGGCTATTGGTGGATGTGAACACATGAGTATAAGTGTGTGCATACATGTGTGTGAATGTATGTATATGTGCATTTCCCCGTGTGTGTGTGTGTGTGTGTGTGTGTGTGTGTGTGTGTGTGTGTGTTCATATGCAGTAGTAGTAGTAGAGAGAAGCAAAAAGAGAAAGCAGCATAACTGGACTTCTGTCAAAGCCATATGGTGGTGCCATACACATTCTCATCTCATGTTCTACACATTTTCCAATGACCTACTTCTGTGCTATGAATTTCTGAGCAAAAATAACATCATAGCACGAGGAAGAAGAGAAAAAGTAGAACATGGCAGTACAATGTGAGTTTCGAGCTAAGATGTACTAAATTAAAGGAAACGACTTTTGTTTCTCTTTCAGATAACAGAAAAGTATGCGAATCCTATCTTGACGCTAACATCCACGGCCCTAGGCCTTTGATGATTCTTCCACCTTTAATAGTTCAGTTTAAAAATTGTATTAATCTATTTAGAAGGTTACTGAAATATGGAAAAATAATGTGACATATAGATGTGAAATTTGTGGGGCATGTGCACATAAATCTTGTATGATTTATTATTATTTTCATATGTTTATGCATATGTGTCCATATAAGCATAGGTGCACATGCACGTGGATGCCCCTGAAAAGCAGAAGACATGAGATACCTTGGAACTTGCATTATATGTGATTGTAAGCTGTCCAGATTTTGTCCTGCGAGTTAGAATCAAGTCCTCTGCAACAGCATAATGTACTTTTTCTCCTGAGTCAATTCTCTAGCCCCATCTATCATATATAAACTAAAAACCTCTTAATGGCTACCAAGAATCAAAGATATAAATGAATTATTAAATAAAATAAAATTATTAATACAAGGTAATATAAATTAAACATATTAATTACAACTAATTCATAATAATTACATAATAATTTTAATAGAAAAGGATTATACCATCCTAGATACCTAAATACAATTAGTACATTGGTGTAGAGGAGATTAAATCAACCAGAATTTAAAAATGGTGAGACAGAGGTAAAATGAATACAGGGTAATTGCATTTTTCTTTCATTAATTACTTTATTTATTTATATTTCAAATGTACTTCATCCCAATCTCTCCTCCTCAACGCCCTTTCCTATCCCCCTTCCCATTTGTCTCTAAGAGGGCGCTCCTCCACCCATCTACCCACCCACTCCTGCCTCATACCTCTAGCATCTCCCTTCTCTAGGGGAACAAGCCTCCACAGGATAAGCTGCTCCTCTCCCATTGATGCCAGATATGGCCATCCTCTGCTATATATGTATCTGGAGCAATGGATCCCTCCACTGTATTCTTTGGTTGGTGGTTGAGTCCCTGGGAGCTCTGGCGAAGCAGAGAAAGAGCCTTCCTTCTTCCAATGTTCTCATATAGGTCCCCAGCAAAAGATGTGGCCCAGATTAAAGGTGTGTGCCGCCACACCTTTAATCCCAGATGACCTTGAACTCAGAGATCTTCCTGTCTTAATCTTCTGAGATTCATAGCCACTATGCCTCAAGATCTCCATGCTAAGATTCAGGTCAGAAACTTGCATCTCTCAGCCTCCAGATTAGGGTCACAGGTGAGCCTTCCGATTCTGGATTGTAGTTCATTCCAAATATAGTCAAGTTGACAACCAGGAATAGCCACTATAGCCTCTTATCCCATTTTTTTCATTGAGTTACTTGGTTTTCTGGAGTCTAGCTTCTTGAGTTCTTTGTATATTTTGTATATATGCCCTCCATTGTATGTAGAATTGGAAAAGATCTTTTTTCTAATCTGTAGGTTGCCAATTTACCCAATTGACAGAAGCATTTCATTTTCATGAGGTCTCATATGTCAATTGTTAATCTTATAGCCTGTGTCATTGGTGTTCTGTTCAGGAAAATTTCCCTTGTGCCAGGATATTCAAGGATCTTTCCCACTTTCTATTTGATTAGATTCAGCCTAACTGGTTTTATGTGGAGGTCCTTGATCCACTTAGACTTGAGCTTTGTACAAAGAGATAAGGATGGATCAATTTGCATTCTTCTACATGCTGACCAACAGTTGAACCAGCACTATTTCTTGAAAATGCTGTCTTTTTTCCACTGGATGGTTTGGGCTTCTTTGTCAAAGATCAAGTGGCCATAGGTGTGTGGGTTTATTTCTGGATCTTCAATTTTATTCCATTGATTGACCTGTCTGTCTCTGTACCAATATCATTCAGTTTTTATCAGGATTGCTCTGTAGTACAGGTTGAGGTCAGGGATAGTGATTCTCCCAGAGGTTCTTTTATTGTTAGGAATACTTTTTGCTATCCTGCGTCTTTTTGTTATTCCAGATGAATTTGAGAATTGTTTTTTCTTTCTCGGTAAAGAATTGAGTTGGAATTTTGATGGGGATTGCATTGAATCTGTAGATTGCCTTTGGTAAGATGGCCATTTTTACTGTTCATCCTATCAGTCCATAAGCATGGGTGATCTTTCCATCTCCTGAGGTCTTCGATTTTTTTTTTCTTCAGAAACTTGAAGCTTTTGTCATACAGATCTTTCACTTGCTTGGTTAGAGTCACACCAAGATATTTAATGTTATCTCTGACTATTGTGTAGGGTGTCATTTCCCTTATTTCCATCTCAGCCCATTTATTCTTTTTGTAGAAGAAGGCTAGTGGTTTGTTTGATTTAATTTTATATCCAACCACTTTGCTGAACTTACCAGCTGTAGAAGTTCTCTGGTAAAATTTTTTGAGGTTGTTTATATATACTATCATATCATCTGCAAATCTTGATACCTTGAGTCCTTCCTTTTCAGTTTATATCCTGTTGACCTTGTTTTGTTGTCTAATTGCTCTAGATAGAAGTTTGAGTTCTGTTTTTAATAAATATGGAGAGTGGGCAGCCTTGTCTGGTCCTTGATTTTAGTGGGATTGCTGCAAATTTTTCTCTCCATTTAATTTGATATTGATGTTGGTTTGCTGTATATTGCTTTTTTTATGTTTAGGTATGTGCCTTGAATTCCTGATCTTTCCAAGACTTTTAACATGAAGGATAGTGGTATTTTGTCAGAGTTTTTTTCAGCTTCTAATGAGATGATCATGTGGTTTTTACTTTGTTTATATAATGAGTTACATTGATGGATTTCCGTACATTGAACCATCCCTGCATCCCTGGGATGAAGCCTACTTGTTCTTGGTAAATGATCATTTTGATGTGTTCTTGAATTCATTTTTGGAGAATTTTATTGTATATTTTTGTATCTATATTCATAGGGAAATTGGTCAGAAGTTCTCTTTCTTCATTGGGTCTTTGTGTAGTTTAGGTATCAGCATAACTATGGTTTCATAGAATGAAATAGGTAATATTCTTTCTGTTTCTATTTTGTTGAATAGTTTGAGAAGTATTGTTACTAGCTCCTCTCTGAAGATATGATAGAATTATGCACTAAAACCATCTGGATTTGGGCTCTTTTTGGTTGGGAGATTTTAATGACCTCTTCTATTTCCTTAGGGGATAAGGGCCTGTTTAGATAGTTTACTTGCTCTGGATTTAACTTTGGTATGTGCTGTCTAGAAAATTACCCATTTCATCTAGATTTTTCCAGTTTTGTAGAATATAGACTTTTATAGTAGGATCTGATGATTTTTTAAAATTTCCTCCATTTCTCTTGTTACGTCTCCCTTTTCTTTTCTTTTCTTTTTTTTTTTTGTTTTGTTTTTTGGGTTTTTTGTTTGTTTGTTTGTTTTTTGAGACAGGGTTTCTCTGTGTAGCCCTGGCTGTCCTGGAACTCACTCTGTAGACCAGGCTGGCCTCGAACTCAGAAATCCGCCTAACTCTGACTCCCAAGTGCTGGGATTAAAGGCATGTGTCACCACTACCCGGCCTGTCTCTCTTTTCATTTCTGATTTTGTTAAATTGGATTAGGGGGACGGCAAACTTATCCAGAAAAAAATGCATTTCATATTAATTTATAGTACTACAAGACAATAAACCTCATATTTGTTGGATATTACAGCAGATTCTTAGTATGGAAGATCCTCTAAGTACAAATGACCAAAAGCGATATGTGTCTTGCTCCCTGTGGAAGGCTGATATCATCCAAGGGCAACTAGGACAAATGCTACCAAACAAGCAAAAAAAAAAAAAACCTGTAAAATATCAATTAGATCTAAAATTGTAGGGTCAGAAGACACAAAAGCCATGCAAGAAGGTCAGCAATGGCTTGAGCACTGCACCGTAGGGCAGTTGAGGTCAGGACCTCGGATTGAGACTGTTCCAATGCAAGTGTTAAAGAGAAGCTGCTTCAGAGTTAGGTTTTTGGGTCACCTGAAACTAGCTTGCTTTTTCAGGAAACTCATCTTATCTTAAGCACAAGGTACACTCACACATTAAAACAAAGCATTGGATCCTAATCAAAACTGACAAAACATAGTGGTCTGTGTAACATAAATCATAATCACTAACCTTCAAAGGTCACATTTAGACTATTTAAATGGCTTAGGAGACTTCATAAATTGTTAAAAAGTCACAAATATGAACAAGTGTCTGGAGTCCAAAGTGACATCCAAAGTAAATGTATTTTTCCGACATGGCCGAGGACTTCTCCATCGGAGACCCAGTCGATTGATCCCAGCTCTCTGTGGATCTATTCCTTCACTGACTCTGTCAGTCAGGCAACCCCTGGAACAGTGTTGGATAGGTCAGTCACAACCTTTGTCAATTAATAGAGCTTTATAGGCAAATTCTAAAAACATAGAACGTGTAAGTAAAAAACCAACCAACCAACCAAAAACAGCAACAGTTATTTAACTAGAAAACCAACAATATGTTTAATTGCAAAATGCATAGAACTAAAACTATATCTTCTAATAAGTTTGCCGGTTTCAAAGCTTTACACATTGGAGATATTATGCAAGTATAGATAACAGGACATACTCATGAATTTGAGATAATTAATAAGAGAAAATTAAGACTCAAAAATAACCAAGTTATTTTTAGCAGAGGTTTTATTTAGTAGAGATAGCATTGGTTCTATACATTGCCAGTATTTCATCTCATAAGATGGTGAGACTGACCCGGCTGTACTTTGAGCAGTCAGTGATGTAAGGGCAAAGAGGACTAGGAGGCCATGACTGCAAAGATAGATTGGGCTGTCGAGAGACAACATCTGGTACTTGTATGAGACCAGGATGATTGTCAATGTCAAACTTGTAGAGAAGGTTTCGATAGAAGAATGTCAAACGTCTTGAAACACTGAAACATCAGTGGGTGAAAGGTCTGGGGAAAAGAAAACAAAACCTGAAGCTTTAGCAGGATGTGACTGTTTCCATAGGAACAGTCTATGCTCAAGAGCACTGCAGTAAGCTTCAGTCTGCCCTACAAGTGGTCCTGAACAACTCAACTTATGTCAAGGGAACACGTCTTTGCTTCTTTCCGGCAGACAGACCCAGGTGTCATTTCTGTTCTATTTAAATGTCATCTCTCCCAAGCTTTTCCTATGCATTTGTACAAATGATCCAGCACAAGCACTCCTCATCACTTCCCATGCTGAATCTCAGCCTTCGGCTACTTTAGGCCTTTATTTGTTTATTTAGTTTAATTGACATCTCCTCCCACTTAACCAGCTCAGAAATATATGCTTCAGTTAGTCAGATTTCCCTCACTGTCTTACAACAATAAGACAACTGGATTTTAGAATTGGGTCAGGCTATAACCATGAATTCAAAGAGTTAATTCCTCAAATGAAACAAACAAATAAACAAACAAACAAGCAAACACTTTGAACCAAAAACTTCCCAGAACACTTCACTACCTAGGTAAGTTAATTTAGATATTTAGAAAGAATACTAAAAATATTACTTGGGGGAGGCGGGATCAGTGCCAGACGCCCAGCTCCAGAGAAGTATAAGAAGTTTACTGTATGCTTTGCTCTGGCTGCCTTCTAACCAACAAATAAAATGTTGTCTCTCACTGAAAAACAAAAACAAAAAACAAAACCATTTTCCAGCTATGTGGCAGAAGCACTTTTATGGTTTTAGATGTGTTATTTTAAGCTGGGTGCCAGGATGACCCTAATAATACAAGTACTCAGGCTGTAGAAGCAAGAACAGGAGTTTGGCCTGGCTGCTGGTTAGTTTGATGCCAGTCTGGTAAATATGAGTACCCGTCTCAAAAAATGAAAAAAAAAAAAGATATTATAACTTAGTGGCCTTTATGCTGTTTGGTCACAGACATTCATATCATTGATCCACATATTATGAACAGTGGACAAAAGCCTGTATTATCTGCACAGAACTCCTATTCCAGAGAAAGAATCTCCTCTCAAAAGAATTCCCATTGACAAAGGTGTCTCCTCTATTCACACATGTGAACACATGCGTACGCATGAGCATGCGAACACACATGAACAACCACATGCTCATGGATGTGGATATGAAACTCTAACACAGGAACACTTCTATCATCTCCTTGGCATTTTTACTAATCTAGAATATGTAAATTTAGAAAAGGCAGTCATTGATTTTGAATAATGAGATTTCATGAAATTATAGATATAAGTTTATGTAGTTATAAGACATTATACAGATGAAAATTTTACCAAAGTATAACTATAAAGCACCAACTTATTACAAAAAGCCAACTCTCAGAGCATATCAAGATTTTCCAGGGGTTCTGCAGTTTCTTAGCAACAACTATAAACAGGATATTTGGAGCTTTCTCAACAACTACACAGATGCATCAATTATTTAAACAGCATGATCTTGACTTTTACAGCTAAATAAACTCCCTGAACTCATGAGCTCTCTCCATGCCAGTAGCCTGGATTTATAATCTCTTCATTCTAGAATGAAGGAGACTTTTAATTTGCCTGAGCACGGAGGAATATCTGATTGTATTATTTATTAGAAATAAATAAATTCATTTGGAATGCAAAATTTTTGAAATATCCTCTAGTAATTCTTTCTGAACTAATGTGTGTTGTCTTTTAAAATATATTTTATGATATGATAGAAATATTTGCCTTTTTAGCTGTTGGGTAGCTTGTTTGTTACAGTGGTTGTAATCATCATTATGAAAATGTTCTGTTAGTATGTCATTGTAACTATATTAGTTTGGTATTCTCATTGAAAATATTTCATTAAGTCATATACATTTAAATCATATTTCTTTATAGTAACCAGTGTTCAGAGTTCAGTATTTGTTCCAGTTGGAAATATACCCGATTTTGAATGTCATATAATTATTTTGTAACCATTTTATAACTTAGATAGTTTTTAACTTTTTATTTTTGGGGAAGTGTTAAGTGTGGCAAGTAGAGCATTGTATGTCTTAAGGAATTGATGGATGTGTTCTAGGGATACATTAGTGTCGGCATCTAGGCTCTGCAACATTTATGTTGCAGTTCAACTATCTCTGTGCTCTCTGCCTATGAACAACATAACTTTGTCCCTTCTATTCCTCTAATGTCCCTGTGAAGGGTAGATTTTCACTTCTATTGTTACATATCAAGTCCTGCCACCTAGGACTCTAATTATTCTATCCTTGGGCAGTGGGAGAAGTCTCCCACTGACTTTTCTGTCCTTTGTATAGCACCTCCTATTAAGCATCTTGTTTTCTCCAACAGCAAAGGTTCAAGTACCATGTTGCATTTTCTCTGCTATAGTCTTAGCATGTGTCCACTAGCTCTGGTTGATTTTGCTAAGTACATGGTAGATGCAATAACTGAGGTTCTCATTGCTCCCAGAGGAACTGAATCTTTTACGCCTCCATTTTTATGTTCTAAAAATATATATCACAAGTTTATTTTGACATTTCTAATTAAGTAAGAAGAGATTTTACTTTCATTATTTAGTTTTATAATCTCACTTCCTTTTTCTTAAAATGAATTCTCTTGGTCACTATTAACAGTAGCTTACTATTTTCCTTATTTTACAATGTGAACAAAATGGTTATGAAATTGTAACAGCATTTTTAAGTGAACCAACCTTTTGACTAGCAATAAAGCTATTTAGAGAGATGTTTAAGCATTTATTTTCGATCCTCACTCAGTTTTCCACTAAAGATATTCAGAACTGTGTTCAAAAACAGTGTACTTATTTCCTTAGCCTTTGTGGTATTACTTTACGTTCAGTCAAATTTAAGTTAAATCTCCTATAATCCTCTATCCTTTTATCCCTTCTCTTCGCATCTGTCCCTCCTCTCTTCTTGACAAATATCCAGCAAAGCTCAAAATGTGCTTGTGTTCTTTTCCTTTCTGTGAAAGGGTGTGATAGGCTCAGAATATGAATAGACATTTTTTCATCTGAACTAACACCACTTTATTCAAGCTTTATAATTATTTTTAATCATCTAAGTTTTGACCCTTGTTGTAAACATGTTTATTTGTATTGTCTGTCATACTTTTCTATTTACTTTTGTTAATTTTATTATTTTATTATAGTTATTATTTTTTAAATTTTTTCTTTCTTTATCTTTGTTTGTTTGTTTGTTTGTTTGTTTTTCAAGACAGGGTTTCTGTGGGTAGCCCTGGCTGTCCTGGATTTCACTCTGTAGACCAGGCTGGCCTCGAACTCAGAAATCCGCCTGCCTCTGCATCCCAAGTGCTGGGATTAAAGGCATGCGCCACCACTGCCCGGCCTCTCTCTTTCTCTCTCTCTCTCTCTCTCTCTCTCTCTCTCTCTCTCTCTCTCTCT
>JADRCD010201670.1:10413-35253 GCA_019843815.1 Montemys delectorum
TCTCTCTCTCTCTCTCTCTCTCTCTCTCTCTCTCTCTCTCTCTCTCTTTCTTTCTTTCTTTCTTTTTATAGAACTAGTGAATGTATAGACTCATGGTTGCTCATGGTCTGAGGATAAGTGATTCATTACTGTTCCCCTCTAAATGGGAGCATTTATGTCAGTCCCTCTGAGGCTTTTGGAATATCATAAAAGTGAAGGCAGAAAAAAAAATGTAAGAGCAAGATGATGGGAGTGAGAGGGTTGGGGAATGCAGGCTTTTGGCAATGACGAGACCTTTGCAGTCATGGACTCAAAGAAGCAGAGGCTGGCTGTTTGTGACATTAGAAGAGTGTGTCTGTCAAGTCCAGAATCTCAGGTGAAGGAGAGGCAGAAAGGTTTTATTGGCTGTTGCTAGCTGCTGGAATGTGGGAATGTCATTGTCATCAGAATAGTTCCTGGTAAATCTCCTATCTATTGTCCTAGCCAATTTCTTTTGTAGCTATTCAATTAATGAAAAAATAAAAAAAAAAAAAAAAAGAAAGGAAAAGAAAAAACAGAATGGATTTGAAATAAAAATGCAAGAAGGAGTTTGTTGAAAGTTTAGTGGAAGAAATGGGAAAGGGACAATGATAGAATGGTAATCTCAAAAATAAACCCAAAAGAAAGGATTAATTAAACTAATACTAATCATTGTGACCCAAAGCAGCTTGGAGGAAAGGATTTGTTTGCTTGTACTTCCAGTTAATAGTTCATCCTAAAGGAAGTCAGGGCAGGAAGTCTATCTGAAGTGGAGCCTGGAGCTAGGAGCTGACATGGAAGCCACATGGGAGTTACTGGCTTAGTTTCCAAGGCTTACTGAGCCTGCTTTCTTTTTCTTTCTTTCTTTTTTTATAATTAGATATTTTATTTGCATTTCAAATGATATCCCCTTTCCCAGTTTTCCCTCTGGAAAAAAAAAAAAAAAGCCTATTCCCTCCCTGCTCACCAACCCACCTACTGTACCTGCTTCCTGGCCCTGGCATTCCCCTATGCAGGGGCACAGAACCTTCACAGGACCAAGGGCCTCTCCTCCCATTGATGACCGGCTAGCCCATCCTCTGCTATACATATGCTGCTGGAGCCACGAGTCCCACCATGTGTACTCTTTAGTCCCTGAGAGCTCTTAGGGTACTAGTTAGTTCATATTGTTCCTCCTAAGGGGCTGCAAACCCCTTCAGCTCCTTGGGTCTTTTCTCTAGCTCCTTCATTGAGGATCCTGTGCTCAGTCCAATGGATGGCTGTGAGCCTCTACTTTTGTATTAGTCGTGCACTGGCAGAGCCTCTCAGGAGACAACTATATCAGGCTGAGTCTGCTTTCTTATAGAACCTAGGACAAGCAGCCACTCTCAGTGAGCTCAGCCCTCCTTTATCAGTCTTCAATCAAGAAAATGGACTACCAGCTTGCCCATAGGCCCATTTAGTGAGGTCATTTTCTTAACTGAAGTTCGCTCCACCCTCCCAAATGACCTGTCAAATTGTTATAAATCTAGTCAGGATGTCCGTGCTTACATGGATGACCATGATTAAAGTCACTAGGTTTCAAAACAAAAGACATAAGCATGAGAGAGGAATTTGGGCAGAGGAAGGTGTTTGTCAGTGGTGGGAAGGGAAGGGAAGGCAGGAATGAGTATGCTCAGAATTCATCAAATATGTGTTTGAAATTCCCAAAGAGTGAACTTAGCTTTAAAAGTCTTTCTAATCTGTAAGTCAGAGAGACAGCCCCTAAGTCTGAGAACCAGACCACTAGAAATCTACAAATATCCAGGAATTGGTAACTGCCCTGTTACATACTTATCTGTGTGGAATCCACAACTCTCCACATTAAGTCTTTGTTACTGTAACTCCCAAGAAAATGCTCTGTTGCAACAAAGTTCTGATGTGAAGCCTTGATACAATAGTGATTAATATGCTTAAAAGCTTCCATTCGTAATCATCAGTGAATAACATTGACATCACACTAAAAAGTGTCCTCTTCATGACAGGAAGTATAATTGACAGGACGTTTTAGGCACATTCCCAATGGAAGACTTTGCCCCTTGATTTGTTCATCATGTGGAAAACACTTTTAAAAATTGTTTTCAAAGTATTTTACTTTGTATTGAAAATTATGTTCTATCAATAATTTTGTGTCTGTTCAATGGATTTAGTTTAGGTAAATTTTAAGATATTTTCAGAAATAGCTAATGCATATTGTTATCATTTCGTGGGATTCTAGTTGCTTTTTATTTGCTAAAATGGTCAGAAAATGTGTGTAAGTATAGGTTGGGGAGTGTACTTTATCTGAAATAAAGATTGCTTATTTTGTAATATATCTTTTCTTAGGCTAACTCATTCACTATTCATAAAACAGGACAGGTCAACTAAATTGGATTTTGTAGGATAAAGGGCTAAAGGGATAACAATGGACATCTTTTCAGCAATATCACCACATTTGGCAGCATTGTGTAATGAAAGAGCCATTTAAGCCATTCAGATATTGTTTTTAAATCCCAGTGACATTATTTAAACTCCGAGCTCCCATTTATTAAGCTACAAAATTGGAAAGCTTTTGGCTGTGCTGTAGGTTATTATTGGATGAAAAGGTTGTAAAATGCTTTTCTACTTACCTCACGACCTTCCATCACACCACGGCAATGTGTCTTCTTCAGGCTCTTCCGTTTCTTGCCATGTTTGAGAAGAATTTAAAATTAACTTATAAGAATAGATGAAAAGTCTATAAAACATTTATCAAGAACACTTCCATAGGTGATATCAAAGAACAGTTTACAGTCTGAAAATATTCTCATACTTTTCATTAATGAATAAAATTATAAATATGAGTATCCAAACATCTCAAGAAATTATCAGACACATGTAAGAAAATGAGTCAGTGATGTCAAAAGACACTTCATAGGATATGCCATTCATATTACCAGTTGAGTATGTGCACCTATATCTTAAATTGCTGAAGGGCTATGTGTGTAAAATTTATTGTTCATTATGTACTATTACTTATAATTCCAGGATTGTATATATGGACATTTTAATTGCAACCCCTTAGGACTGAGATAAAAGTTAGAGTTAAAGAAGATATGTTGATATTACATGTAGAAGAAGGAGGGAGGGAAAGAGAAAAAGAAGTGCACAGTACATGTGCATTGAGGATACTGTATGATGACTAGCTTCTAAAGTGGAGAAGGAGGCCATCTCCTAGAAATGTGATGGCTTTTAGAGCTAAGTTTTGTTCCTGTAAGATCTATTTACACTTACTGACCAGTGGGACTGTAAGAAGTCTATTGTTTCAGTTCACTAATTTGTCATAGTAGTCATTCATATTTAAATACAGTTTTTGTCCCAGCTTAAAATTCTATAACTGAAATTGAGGGGTGATTTACTGTCTTCATATAATGTTAAAAAGTAAAAGAGGAAACACTCAATATTTTAGTACTGAAGAAATCTGTTCACACGTGGCTTAGTCGCTTGCTGGACCTATCAACTGTGCTCACTAACCGTAACTAACTATCCTAAGACAGACTTCAGCTCTAGATCTCTGTAGAGTTGGTCTCATTATAACAGATATCAAATAAACTCAATATAAAGAAAGGAAAATAATTTTCTAGAATATATAATTTTTTTCTTACCAAGAATCAACATTTCAATTTGAGAATTTTGCTCTAACAGGATTGCTGTGAAACCTTGGTCTAACAAGGGCATTTCAAGATGATGTTGTGTGATTTCTTTTCAGCTGTGTTTTACATAGTAAATGTATTTCTTGTACAAGTCAAAACAAGAATTTTTTTCCAAATAGTGTGGAGTTCAATATTCACTTTAAAATCAAGCTGTTCTTTCTTTACACATCTAATATAACCGACAGAAATCACTGGAAACTATACAAAATAGACATGCCCTGTAGTTTGGTTAATAAAGGAAACTACAAAAATATTGTTTTTTAATATAGAATCTAATCTTGTAGTGATAATTGCAATCCAAACACTCGAGTCTCATAAATGACTCAAACATGTTTGGATAGGTGACTGAGAAATAGATAAAACAAAAACATATACGGAAGGTACAAGAATATCAACACATTACAGAAAATTGTCAGAAAAATACATCTATTTTATCTTCAATTAAATGTTAATTTTTATAATATTAAACATATCATAATTCCAGCCAGTCTACTAACATATTCCAACAAAGATTTGCAGGAATTTTTAGATCCTATAATAAGTGTATATTTAATTTATGTCATGACTAAATATTTATAATATTTATATATATAAAATTTATTATTTTAATAGAAGAGAATGTTTCAGAAATTTAAATAGCTCATTTATAATTATTTCTATAATTTTATTCATTAAGCTTTATTACTTTTTAATGATGTTAAAAGGTAAATATTAACATAATTCACTGAGCCAGGTGGTGGTGGCAGCGGCGGCGCACACCTTTAATCCCAGCACTTGTGAGGCAGAGGCAGGCAGATTTCTGAGTTCGAGACCAGCCTGGTCTACAGAGTGAGTTCCAGGACAGCCAAGGCTACAAAGAGAAACCTTGCCTCGAAAAAAACAAACAAACAAACAAACAAAAATACAAAAAACACAAACAAAAAAACATAATTCACTGATAATTCTTATCATTGTATCTCAACCACATTTACTTCATTGTGCCATTAGACACATCAAATATTCTATGTAGTTATATATCAAATACATGTAGTAGCCTCAAAGGCCTTCATCAAAGCTACCTGAGATTGTGAAAGAGAGAAACTAGGAACACATATTAATAAACATGGAAAGGAAGAGAGTACAGTCTCAATATGCTTTGAGCGTTATCCCAATTTGCATGGTCTGACAATTGCTTGTGAGCATTCTCTATGTTTCTTCCTTCTGCTTCAGTGTTTGAGCCTAACAAGTGTTTGGTAGTCTTCACTTTTTCCATTAAGCAACGAAATAGAAAATCACTACCCAGTCTAGCTGGGGTGGAGAGCAGCCAGCCTGGCTGACACTTCAGAGCGCACTGCTTCTGTCTCTCTATGTGATTGCTAATAGTTTGCAAATCAAGACTGTAGTCCTGGCGAAGTGCTACTCATGGTGAGTATGAAAATGAGTGCTAAAGAATGGCTACATTTGAGAAACTACTGAGAGCGGCATGAGTAGCCTTCATTTTTCTCCTCTTTATTCTTGCTGCCTGTGACATCTTATCCTGTGTCTACAGGCATCTGAGTCTACTTTCTGTAGCTCCTAAGAGATATAGAACACGCTGGCTTTGTGAAAACAGATAGAAATTATATATATATATATATATTCCCTGGGAGCTCTGGGAGTACTGTAGCAGAGGATGGCCTAGTCGGTCATCAATGGGAGGAGAGGCCCTTGGTCCTGTGAAGGTTCTGTGCCCCAGTGTAGGGGAATGCCAGGGCCAGGAAGCTGGAGTGGGTGGGTTGGTGAGCTGGGCGAGCAGGGAGGGGATAGGGAGTTTTTCAGAGGGCAAGCCAGGAAAAGAAAGAACATTTTAAATGTAAATAAAGAAATTGTTTAATTAAAAAAAAATACAGATTCATACGTTCTTCTGTTGTTACCGTTCTATTTTTCTGATCTGTATACTACTTCTGCGGCTAGTATGCCCTTGTTAATGCCTTCGACTCCATTAGCATTCCCCACAGTTTCTTCTTTGGAAAAAGAAGAAAAACATTTGACATTATACCTGAAGTGTGTGTTCCCTTCACAATAGGTACATAATGCCACAATTTAGCCTTTTATATTATACTATCAGTATTATTATATATACTTGTATTTGTCTCTGATTTTGTAACAAAATGTGTGACACTTTATTATCATGTTTAGCCCCATGACAAGCATGAGTAGATACTTTTGGAAAATTGATTGAGGTGTAGCGTACTGGATATAAATCAGCATGTTTTGTGGTCATTCAAGTACTACATAATGAGGAAGCAGCCTGGTAGCTTTACACAATTCATTTTTCTCCCCTTCTCAGAACAGAAGGGTGAGTGTTATTAGATTCAGAGTGAGGAACAATTTTAACAACAAATCTAAAACTTGTTTTATCATTAAAAGAGAGCCCTTTAGACTTGTCCATTTATTTTCAAGTGGTTTGCAAAATCATTTTTCCTGCAAGGATTTGATTGTCACAATGAAAGTAAGAGTAGCAAGGGCAGAATTTATTCCACGTTTCCTTTCATTGGTAAGAACTGGGGAGCTGCAGAGACTTGACTCTATGGAACACTCTCAGAAATTCGAAGGCTCATGAAACTGAGACCAACAGAAATCACACCACAGTGATAATCCAGCTGCCAAAGGTGATGCTGTTGACCTCTGCAAAGTTATGAGAAGCCTGTGCTTTTAAAATCATTCCACCGAGTTTCAAAGCTCAAAAATATCTGTCCAAGACACAGGCATCAAAAGAAAAGAAAAATGGGATTGCAGCACACTTAGAAAGCTTCTGCCAAGAGAGAGGGAGAGGGAGAGAGAAAAAGGGAGAGCAAGAGGGAGAAAGAGGGAGAAAGAGAGAGAGAGAGGGGGGGGGAGAGAGAGGAACTAAAGGGATAGCTTGGGGAATGGCAAAAATTATTTGCAAACCATATACAAAACATATGCAAAACCTATAAAGCACTAAATAA
Organism: Montemys delectorum; assembly: GCA_019843815.1. Lineage (NCBI taxonomy): Eukaryota > Metazoa > Chordata > Mammalia > Rodentia > Muridae > Montemys > Montemys delectorum. The sequence continues at coordinate 17,051 of JADRCD010201670.1, forward strand.
TTTAACAGGTAGGAACAACCTGATTATTAAATCGAGCAAAAATTGCAAGTAGATTATTTTCCAAAGAAAACATAGCAGTGAGCAGCTGGTATTTTTTTAAAAAATATTCAATATGCAAATCAGAACTGTAACAAAGGATTACCTCCCAACTTCCAGGAAGGCTTTTATCTAAATGAACGAGAAATGTTGGCTGGCAGTGCACACCTTTTATCCCGGCACCTGAAAGGCAGAGGCAGGTGATCTCTATAAGTTTGAGGCCAGCCTGATCTACAGAGCTTGTTCCAGGACAGCTAAGGTTACACAGAGAAACCTGTCTTGAAAAAGTAAAACAAACAAACAAACAAACAAACAAATAAAATGTCAACCGGATGGGGAAAGAGCCACTGAACATTGTCAGGAGGAAGGCACAGTCATTTGGAAAACAAAATAAAGGTCCCTCCAACCATTTAAATAAAAGATATTTTTCTTTGGGAGTAATTTGTCTAAAGGAAGTAAAGCAATCATTTTCTAAAGCCACCTAGATTCCCATTCCTTATAGGATCATTCAAAATAGCCAAGATATGGAAAAGATTTTTAATGGCAACTTAGTGATAAATTAGTAAAAATTTTAATACATATATACATACAAGTACATTCAGTAGCTGTTTATCAGGCTAATGGAAGAGATCCTACTATTTACAAAATTATAGATGGGTCTAGAACAGTGGTTGTCAACCTTTGCAATGCTGTGACCCTTTAATACTGCTCTTCATGTCATGGTGAACCCCAACCATAAAATTATTTCTGTTGCTACTTCATGAGTGTAATTTTGCTTCTGTTATCAATCATAAAGTAAATATCTGTGTTTTTCAACTGCCTTAGTCGACCCCTGTGCAATGATCATTCAACCCCCAAATGGATCACAAACCACAGGTTGATAAGCAGTGATCTAGAAGATGTATACTAAATGAGATAAGCCAGGTATGAAAGAACATGCAGTTATTCATTTAAGATATATTTAAAAGTCAGTGAACCTCTGCTCTATGGCTGAAGAGGTAAAGGTACTTGCAGCCACATATGATTGCCTGGGTTTAATCCTGGGGGCTCACACAGAGGAAGCACAGAATGAACTCTCAAAAGTAGTCCTCCGACCTCCTCACTTGTATTGTGGTACACACATAGGAAAATTAACCCATTGGTCCTAATTTGTTATGTTAAATCAGATTCATGGAGAGAGTAAATCGTTATCTATCAGGGCCTTGGTGAGAAAATGAGATCTTGACCCAAAAATACAAGCCCAGAGAGGATGAAGGTGGTCTGAAGACCTAACGTTTCAGGGGGACTATCGTTGATAGTATTATATTATAATATGGAATGTTATAAATAGTAGATGTAATATTTTCTCATAACCAACTTAAATACACAAAGTTAAATATGGGAGATGATACGTTAATTGTTTTGCAACTGATAATCAGTTAACTGAGGCTTGGCATGCACGTGCATCCTGGAGCCCAGGGATGTATACAGTCAAAACTAGCTATGAATGTGGCCTAACATAAAGTTACAGATTTAAAGTATTAGGAGATACTGGTTGTGTGTGATTGTGTGTGTGTGTGTGTGTGTGTGTGTGTGTGTGTGTGTGTGTGTGATTTTTTGCTACTTGGTTGTTTAATTCTTGTGCATTTTCTGATGATAACGTTGTGTCACACTGTCAGAAGGGTGAGGATACTTCTTTGCATATAAAAGTACCACATACAGCATCTTAAATATATACAATATATTTTTCAATTTTACTACATAAGACCAAGACAATTATTTAATACTCTGGCAGCACTGGTAATGTAAATTTTCCTTTCAGATGACTGACGGAGAGAGAAAATGAGAGGTCTCCCACTCAATGGGAGAAGAAGTAAGAAACTTAAAATATGAGACTAAGGAAATAGCAAAGACTTTCTGTGTTCAAGACTCAGAAGGAATCACTTGCTTGAAGTCTGTCACCAAAACAGACTTCATGGTTTGCGTTTCCTTGTTTCCTTATTTTAACCTTTTTAATTCATATGAAATTTCAAGATATGTAAAAAAGAAACAGGAATGTGGATAACTGTATTCTTATTATCTGTCCAAAAATATAGTTTTAGGAGTTTTATTTAAAATTATGAGCTTATTTGTTAATGTTTTTGCATACAATACAACTATATGCTATTTCCAATACACATAAAGATGCTAATTTGCTAATAAATAAAAAGAAAATCTTTAAGAGTATCTTAATTTAAAAATCTATTCAGTTTACAATAGAAAAATAAAACTTTCAACATTAGGAAAATTTTAAATATTTTTTTAAAGGCGCCTTGCCTTCTGGCTGATACTTAAATTCTTTTTTCTTATTTTATTTTATTTTATTTTATTTTTTGGTTTTTTGAGACAAGGTTTCTCTGTATAGCCCTGGCTATCCTGGAACTCACTCTGTAGACTAGGCTGGCCTCCAACTCAGAAATCGACCTGCCTCTGTCTCCCAAATGCTAAGATTAAGGGTGTGTGCCACCACCGCCCAGCAATACTTAAATTCTTAATCTCTCTGCAGCAGCATCCCACACACTAGAATTGCAGGCACACATCAATGGTGAACTGTCGCTTTAATAAATGTATACACTGAGTGTTGTTCAGTGTGGATAAATACATGTACCTCTCCAGATATTATCATTGTCTCATCGTGAAAATAGTCAAAATCCTTTCAGCTTTTTGTAATGCAGTAATTCATCCATTCTTCTTACCTTATAATGATAGTATATCAGATTTACTCGCTTCTCTTAATTGTGATTAATATCCACTGACAAACCTTTTGCTCACCCTCCTAAGCCACTGGTAACCAGCTCTCAAGTCCTCCAAGGGCCATTGTTCTTGTTCATTCTCATTCTAAGAAAAGCATATCTGAGATTTTATCAAAAATGAAAAAGTCTATATAATTAAAACATTTAGATTTTACTACATTAACCTTTGAAACTTGAAGACTATCCTAAAAACATACACCTTTTTGAAGAACTCAGCTTATGACATAACAAAGGTGCATTTTAACCCTTTCCCACTTTCTTCAAATGGCTACCTTTTTCCTAATACATAACCATATGCTGCTGATCTTAAAGGACTTCATAGCATATTCCCAGAGATCATTTTTCCTAACTTCATAGCACTAGTATGTTTATTCATAAATACCACATATATAATATATCATTATATAACCATAACATAACGTAATATTTAATGCTATTTGATTCATAAAAATAGCTATAGAATTGTTGATGACAGTGGTTCTCAGCCTGTGGGTCACAACCCTCTTAGCCTTGAACGATCCTTTCACAGGGTTGCCTAGAATTATCAGAAAACACAGATACTTACATTATGCTTAATAATGGTATCAAGATTCCATTTACAGTAACAGGTATGATTTTATGGCTGGAGTCAAACACTGATTGAAGGAATGAACGGTTTATTTCAGCTCATGGTTTGAGGATACAGTCCATCCTAAGGGGAAGGCATGGGTGGCAAGGGCGGTTCTCAGCTCTAGCTGCAGGAGGAGGGGGCTGCTTGCTGACATCTGAGATGATGAGAGAGCAAAGGAACATGGGCCAGATCCTAAAAACTTCCTCTTACAGTGAGACTCCAGTACCTTAAGCAAGCGTAAGGGGCAGAGGGCCTTGTGTTTACAGAGAAGCACTAGGCCAACCATTAATGCTAACCGCATATGGTTGTGTCTCCAGAGGGACAGAAGGATAACCCGTTTTCCACCCAGAAGACTGGGAACAGATATGGTTAATAGCCTGGTGAACTTTGTACTATCTTTGTGGTGGAAACCACAACTGTGAAAGTTTCTTTTTGGATCTGCTATAAGTGTTTTCAATGCACATTTGTACACCTTGGTGTATCCTAAAAAATCAGATCTGCTTACTTCACGGAAGAAAAAGAAGTGCATCATTGCCATCCGAGCATCTCCGTAAAGTTCCCAAGAGCAGGTTGAACACTATTCTCTGTAATGCAGCGTCAAAATGCTGCAAGCCACACTCTGATCTCAGAGTTTTTACTGCTGGTGATGATGCATGAAGTGGAAGGCACATAGCTTGATTTTTTTTCTTTTTGAGTAAGTTGTTAAACTTGAACTTCTGACTATATTATTTTTAAAAAGAGGAACTTAGCCACTGAGTGGATGACTGGAAAGTTATTGATGGGGAAGGAAACTAGATGTGCTAGTTTTATAAAGCCACTTGCTTTGAAATATTAAGCTTTAAACTGAAAGAGAAAGAGCAAACTGCATGGAAATGTGCAATGGAAATGCAGAATCATCTTTGAATATAGTTCAATGGTCATCTCTTTGACGATGTTTCCAGGGGAGGGTAATTGATCACCTGAAATAAGGAACAGACATAACATTGCCACACTCAAATGTTATATAACATAATAAGGTATATATAATAACAGTATCTTATTTGCAAAGACATATTTTCTCATACAATATATCCTAATTATAGTTGCCTCCCTCTAGTCCTTCTAGCTCCTCCCCATTTCCCCTCCCCTCCAGATTCACTCCCTTTCTGTCTCTCATTAGAAAAGAACAGGCTTCTAAGAAATAACAATCAGACACGAGAAAATAGAGTATAATACGATGAAGGAAAAACTATCATGTTGATAGTTAGACATGGCAACCAAAAACGTACAAGAGTCAGAGACTCACTTGTAGTTACATTCAGGAGTCCCATAAAAATAGTCAGCTAATAGCTATGACATGTGCACAGAGAACCTAGTTCAGGCTCCTACAGGCTCTGTGTTTGCTGCTTCAGTCTCTGAACTCATATGGACCTTGCTCAGTTGATCCAGAGGGCCTTCTTATCCTGGTGTTCTCTGTCTCCTCTGGATTTACAAGATTGTAAATCTACTGCCTCTTTCATGACAATCCATGAGTTCAGAGAGGAGGGAATTGACAAAGACCTTCTAATACTCTTTCTCCACAGATGTCCTGCTGTGGATCTCCACGTCTGTTCATGTCGGCTGTCAGAGAAGATCTTTCTGATGCAAGACACTGATCTATGTGTATAGCAGAATATCATTAGGATTTATTTAATTGATTGTTTTTTAGACCAGGCGTGTTTGGTTTTAGCCCAAATCTCTGGGCTATCTAGTCTCTGTTTCTAGGTCACCAAAGCAGTGTGGAGTGTGGGTTCTCTATTGTGGAGTCAAATCAAACATTGATGGGCTTCTTTCACAGGTTCTGTGCCACAATTGCCCTATCATATTTTGGAGGCCTGTCAGATTGTAGGTCAAAGGTTTTGTGGTTGGCTTGGTGTCCACGTTTCTCATTTGGTAGCCTGCAGAGTACCTTCTTACAGCAAGGAGACTCGAACTTTGAAGTGAAGGCTCCATGTAGGTACCAGCTTCACTTCACCATATTTAATGCATATTTAAAACATTGTATGTTGTTCTCAGCAGTAGGGCCCTGTTCTCAGTTTGTGGATAGCAACAATTGGTCTTAGCACCAGCCTGGGATGTTTGGGGATTTTCAACAGATCTCTTGAGCCAACAATTCAATTGCATGCAACCTACTTTAGCCCCTGGAAGCCATTTTTAGCTACAAGAAATGGCCAGTTGAGACTTTATATTTCCCATTATTAGGAGTCTTTATTAGAAATGCATTGCCCTATGTTTTCAGACAATCCCCTAAAACCTTCCCCTAATTCCAGCTGTCCTTCATTGCATTCTCTTCCTCAACCCCATCTCTCCCCTACCTAATTTCCCCTGTCCTTTCTCACTCACTCCCGTATACTTGTAAAATCTATTTTTTTTCTTCACTGAGAGATCAATGCAGTCCTCCTAGAACTCTCTGGGTCTACAAATTATAGTTGGTTATTTAATTAAGGGCTAATATCCCCTTATAAGTGAATAATACCATGTTTATTTTTCTATGTATGGATTACCTTACTCAGTATGATTTTTTAGGAATCAATTCTCCTGTTAACTTCATGATATCATTTTTTTAACAGCTAAGCAACATACCATTGTATCAATCTAGCACATTTCCTTTGTCCATTCTTGTTTTGAGGGTCATCTAGTATTTTTTCAGTTTTTGGCTAGTATAAATAAATTCACTATGAACATGGTTGAGTAGGTGTCCTTGTGGTAGGATAGAGTGTCCTTTGGATATATGCTCAAGCATGATCTATCTGGGTCTTAAGATAGAATGATTTCCATTTTTCTGCGGAACATCATGTTGATTTCTATAATGGCTATTCCTGGAAACCACAGTCTGGGTAGCCATCTGTGGTCTCTTAGAGCTTGCAACACATCTGGCAAGGCCCTTCTGACTTTGAGAATATCCACCGAGAAGGAAGTTCAGTTTAATTTTATTATATCTATCTTTATATGTTACTTGATTTTTATCTTGCAGCTTTTAATGTCATTTCTTTATTCTGTCTGCTTTTGTTATTATATGGCAAAAGGACTTTCTTTTCTAGTTCAATCTATTGAGGATTCTATGTGCTTCTTGTACTGTTTTAGGCATTTCCTTCTTTAGGTTAGGAAGTTTTTCTTCTATCATTATTAAAAACAATTTCTGTGCCTTTGAGATGAGATTCTTCTTCCTCTTACCTACTATTCTTAGGCTTGTTCTTTTCAGGGTGTCCTGGATTTCCTGTATATTTTATGTCAGAAGTTTCATAGATTTAACATTTTTCTTCTATTATTTTGTCAAAACATTATCCAAGCCTTTGAGATGAGATTTCTCACCTTCATCTATGCCTTTTATTCTTAGGCTTGCTCTTTTCAGCGTGTCCTGTACTTTTTGTCAGGAGGTTCATAGATTTAACATTTTCTTTGACTTATACATACATACATTTCCTCTATCTTAACCTTCATTGCCTGATATTCTCTCTTTAATCCAGTATAATCTGCTGGTAAAGCCTGCCCCTGCTGTCACTGTTCAAGTTCCTATTTTTCTCTGGGTCAATGTTTAAAAATAGTTTTGTACTGAGCATACAGTATTAGAGTGTGCAAGAAGTACTCAAAATGTATACCTAGGTTAAAATTTAATGGGTTTTCAAAGTCTAATGGAAATCTAGGTACAGTGGCCATTTCATAAAAAAAATATGTAAAGCTTTATGTGCAATTACTAGAAAATTATTAAGGGTCAACTCTGTGTAATTAGAGTGCATGTACCTCTCACCTGTCATCTGGTATATGGTATCATTACATACAAACATATTGTATGTTACCATAAAACCTCTTTCTCATGTTTTATAGTTGTAATTTTAATTCAACAATTATAATTAATATTTATTAAACCTTTTAATAGCTTGGAAATCTAACATGTAGAACATTGAAGATAACTCAAACACTTGGAAATACCTTGTTTGAATGAAGTGATACACAATCAGAAATGACAACAATGGAATGATGAGTACCATAGAATGCCATGAGAAGCTGAAAGCTCAGGGTGGAGAGCCTGTGTTTTCATAATTGTAAAACATACGATTAACCAGTTAAGGAGAAAATTACATGGTTAGAATTGCACATAGGAGCTACTTGGAGGCATGAGGACACACAGTACCTGTGAAATGCTAAAACATAAGTAAGTGAAGTTGAGATGCAGCCATGACAGACAGTTATAACCACTCATCACAGAAAATCTCTCTTAGTTCTCCAAAACGACTATGAATGAATTTGTAGTGTTTGACTGAGATGATCAAAGCTTAGTAAGAAGAAATTGATGTAGTTCAAGTCTCAATATAGTTGAACCAGGACTAAAAATAAACAAAATAAAACCACTGAGAAATTATTATATGAATCCAGTAACTAGACTACATGAAGGTGTTATCAATGAATCTGAAATATAGTTCATTGAGTCTCTGTCTCTGTGTGAAGAACATATGTGAAGATCCTCTATGGGAACTTCCTACTCAAAGTGATAAATATAGGTATATGTGTTTGAATTTTGGACCTTAATTTATTGTTTAGGTTCCTTAAAATACTGTATTTTTTAAAATGTATAAATTTATTTTGTCTTGATTTCTTTACTATTAAAAGAGGCTTCTACAGTCTCTCTAAATAAGAGCTCCTTTAAATTTTCGTTATTCTTCCTATAGATACAGTACTGTTATATTGGTAATATACTCAACAATATATTTACTGGATTATTTAATGAATTATTCTTGGTACTTAGATTCTAGTCTATTAAGGGCCATCTGCATTCTTTCTATATATCTGCTGGTGATGATGAATCCATCTACCCACAAAATGCTTCCTTTAATAGTACATATATATTAGAAATTTGAGGTTGTAATAAATATTAAATCACTTTGGTATTATACACTATTTATATTTTAGAAAGTGTGTGTGTGTGTGTGTGTGTGTGTATGTGTGTGTGTGTGTGTGTGTGTGTGTGTGTGTTAATGTTTGGCTATTATGAGAAATAAGTATCTAATTTTGTTGACCAAAATACATAGTAACAAAGAAGAAAGTGATCAGTGAATATTTATTTAGACTATCTTTCCACTATCTGACAAGCTTTTATGTGAATTTCACTAAAAAACAAAACAAACCAAAACAGAACAACAACAACAAAAAAACCCAACAACATAGTTTCATACAATTGAACTTCAAGGTAGATTTTTTTAAAAAAAACTTTTTTTTAAAGATTTATTTACTATATAATTAAGTATACTGTAGCTGTCTTCAGACACACCAGAAGAGAGCATCAGATCTCCTTATGGGTGGTTGTGAGCCACCATGTGGTTGCTGGGATTAGAACTCAGGACCTTCGGAAGAGCAGTCAGTGCTCTTACCCCCTGAGCCATCTCACCAGCCCTCAAGGTAGATTTTTAAAATGAGTTTGATATTGAAGATTTGATTGAACGACAGCATTTGCCCAAAATGGGAGGCTGTGATTCCTTTGCTTGATTACCCAGACAGTGCTAATTCAAGTTGCTTTCATGATATACTGGTCTTAGGTGGCATTCAGAGCCATCATACCATTGCATTACATACTACACCAATGTCATATGCTATAATTAAATTGTTATGAAGTTATTATCACTACTTTCATATGCTAAGTTAGTTTTATATTTATTTGCTTGTTAGTGCATATGTATGTGTAAGTGCAAGTGCCACAACACACACTTGAAAGTCAGTTCTTTCTTTGCATCATGTGGGCTTTGGGGATTCAACTCAGGTCATCAAAATTATCAGCAAGTGCCATTACTCACAGAATCATTTCCCCGGGCGCTAGGCATATGACCAGTTGTAGCATATGACAGAAATACTGAGAACTATATATTCATCTATCTCTATACATTATCTACCTCTCTCTCCCTTTCTCTCTGTCTCTGTCTCTTTCTGTCTGTCTCTCTGTCTCTCTGTCTCTCTGTCTCTCTGTCTCTCTGTCTGTCTCTCTCTCTCTCTCTCTCTCTCTCTCTCTCTCTCTCTCTCTCTCTCTCTCTCTCTCTCTCAGTATGTGTGTGTGTGTGTGTGTGTGTGAGAATCTATCTTCTTCTTTTAAAGTCCTTAGGGTGTGGTGTTCTCCTGGAATTTTCTTTGCCTCATTCCTCATTAAACATATGCTGATGCTGAAAAGAACAACAACAATCTCGAGAAGCAAATCAGAAGCTTCAAAGAAAGTTCTTTCCTTGAGAGGAAACGCTGTGCTCTTCTGTAGATCTGTCACTCAGGATCCCATAGGAATTTTTTTTTATGTACACTGCAGTATCTATGCAGACCCTTTGAACACACTGGCTGTTCCAAAGTCACTGCCATAAGCTTCCAAGTCACCAGGTTACTGGGCATTTGTATAGCATTAATGAAGTAATGAATTAATTAAACATCTTTATTTTTTTACTGAAGGATCTTCTTTGGGGGTTAATTTTAATCTAAGATTGTTGAAGAATGCTGGCATAGAATCACTTTGAAACTCAGGCACATCAGAGCTCTCCCTGTGTCAGCTGCAATGTCAAGGTCACTTATAAATAGCTTGTATCCATGTGCAGACTTTGCATGAAGTAAGGCACTGCATGCTATAATTTGTAATGCTCTCAGATTTGTAATTATTTGTCAAAGAGAAATGCTTTTTAATACACATTTGAATGTATACCATCATTTCTAACGATCATAGTTTTATCTTATCTTTGTTTTAACTATTGGCACTATTTAACTATTGGCACTTCAAAACTGTGTAAATATTTATTAAATTTTCCAAAACATTTACCTTTCACAGGACATAATATGTAACTCTTGTTTTCCAATAAAGCAGATAGGTAGCCATTCTTGCAGATAAATAGCTGATAGCACAGAAAGGTTAATTGTTTCATTCAAGGTCAGCTAGTTGATCAATATATTTTGAGAAAGCCTGCCATATTCCAGTTCCATAGAGTTAAGCCTTAATAATTTCTCTAGTAATTCCACTTTAAGCTTTTACATATTTTATTTGTTTATGAAACAACCACTTTATGTAGATTTTCAACAGATTTTTGAAAACCTATGAAATTGTAAACTAGATATGCACTTTGAGTAGTTACTGCACACTCAACTTGTACGTACCCAGTACAAAACTATTTTCCAAGATTGGTTCAGAAAGGAAATTATTTATGGTACATATACACTATCTTGAGACTTTCATATGGTAAGAACTATAGCTATCCACTCATTTAAAGACATATCTGTGCAAATGATTAGACAGCAGTAGAAGTTTATTTTTAAATTTTATATCACTTACAGGGGTTAACTGTACCATAAAATGTGAAATTCTCACTTCCATGAAACTTAGGAACAAACAAAGCATGCTGAAGGCTCTGTACTGGCTTTGTTTTCTCATTGCTGTGACATTTCTAAGAAAAATAAGACAATATGTCCCTTGGTCAGCTTGGAGTACAGTGGCTGTGGCCTTTGTATGCATTCGAGACTTACCCTGTGGGTGAAAACATTTCCCAATGTGGCCATTTTGGAAAGAGACATCCTTTCTTAAACATATCTCCTATTAAAAAAAATTATATTTTCCCAAGTTGGACCCTTCTGTCTGTAGGGTATAACTTGTCCTCAGGGAGCCTTTGCTTTTACCCCAGTGTGTAGCCACCATTTAGTCTTAAATAATGTCTTTAACAATTGCAAGTGCTTTGCCTTTTTTCTACCATGTCCACAACTTCAAATTTATGCACATTTCGAGACTTGCAAAAATCACACAACTAATATATATATATATATATATATATATATATATATATATATATATCTTTCTCCCTGTAGATCTAAATAAGAGCATTGTGCAATAACAAAGCCACAGCTTCGATGACACCTTGTTTTGAAGGTTCCTCTTCTCTACAAATCTGTCCATTATTGATAAATTCAGCCTTGCTCAAGTCCTCGGGACACAAACTGCCAACAGATTCTTTAATGTGTATAACACGGATGGCTTCTGACTCCCTCTACCATGCTGATACCTCATGAGCCAGATTTCCAATGTCTACATTTCTGAATTCTAGTCTCCCAAGTTATCCCCAGAAAGTCTCATTGAATTCTGCTTAAAACATTCTTGGTGCTCTCCATCTCACGGCTCTTAAGTTCTTCAGCTGTTCTGGTTCCAAAGTCCTACGAGGTAGGGGGTTAGCCTTTACACAGCAACATCAACCTTTGTGGATAGTAATTTTCTGTGTCAGTTACTTTTCTCATGGTAGCCGTGAGACACCAAATAAAATCAACTTGAAAAAAGAAGGATTTACTTTGGTTCAAGTTTAGAGAGTTCTCATGATAGAGACGTATGGCGCCTGGGATCAAGGTAGGCCACGAATCAGAGGGGTTGGGGGAGAGTGAGAGAGAGAAATGAATTCCGGTCCTCTGCTATCTTGTCTTTGTGGAATCGCAGGCTCCTTCCCCGTGACAGTGCTTCCCACATTTAAGTTTGATCCTTCCACCTCAGTTTTACTGTTCTGGAAATGCTCTGGTAGACATACCCAGAGACTTAGCTCCTGTGATTCTATCCTATGCCCGGCTAAGTTGGAACAAAGATTTAACTATCACAGTAAGGAAAACGTCCTTGCATGGTTTGTTTGTTTGCTTTTGCTGGCTGTCTAACAGGTACCTTTGTGATGGGCAAGATAACATTGCAAAGTATCATTCTCTGAGCTCAACCACCTGAATCTTGAATAAATTATATATTTAGGGACTTATAAAAAATGTCATCTTATATGCCATAGGTTTCTTTTTAGAAATGATTATCAACCATAGCAATGATCCAACGCTTCTTTTCTGTTATATACTAAAGTGTATAGTGTAGATATTGTTTTCAGGTTATAGTCCAATATGTGACTCGGGATAAGCACTTATCAAACTGAAGAATGATGGAGTGACTTTGAAAGAAAATCAAATGAAAATTTAAATGTCACCAAATCTTTGGGGAAGAAGTTACTTAACTTTGTTGTGTTTTTCTAAACCTTCTTCACTCAATCTCCTGGTTCATCCACCCTGATGAGGAAAGGAAAGTTAAAATGGGGAGACAAGGAAAATTTGACTTTTACTAAACTAAAAGATCCAAAGATTTTAAATATCATTATGAGAAAGATGACCTTTTAGAAGCAGAGTTCTAAAGTGGTGGTATTGTAATAAGAGATATTAGAATCCTTGGACTGGAAAAAAACTAAAGCCAACACCCAGTACCCCAGGATGGGATGTGCACCTTAGATAGAGTAGCTTGATGGGGTCTGAAAGTGAGCTCAGGAAGACTGGAGAGCTTTCACCGTATCTTTGAATGCTGAACCAAATTTATCTGTTGACCTATTGATGGATTATTTTTTATTTTGTGGTCTCTATAGTGCAGGCTGGTTAATAATTTAAACCCTTTGGCATCTGTACCCCAAGCACTGTAACTGTACTTTTGTGTCACCATGTCCTACTTTCTGTCACAAAGCTTGACTGAACTTGAGGTTAGCCAATAACTACATGGTAGAGGAAGAGAAATGATTCCCATGTACATGTGTACATCACACACAGACATTCACAACACACACACACATACCACACACACACACACATACACTCACTCAGTTACACATTTCTATATACATATAAATAAAAATAAATGTACAATCTTTTAAAATCCATTACCCTTTATAGATATTAATTTATTGAATGTAAGGCTTCTGTTACATTTTATCTGAACATCTCTATGTGTTTCGTTTTTACTGTTATTTGATCAGAATGTGAGCTTAAGCTCTCTGCCTTGGTAATGTTCCTAACCTTTATAGTTTTGTTTTTAAAAAGTTTCTGAATATTCTTTTAAATATATATTATGCTATTAAATTAAGTTCTGGGCTAAAAAAACAATGTATCCATTTGTGAGGATAAATTCCATTCCTTAAGGAAAAATGTGGATTGTGGGTAACTCTTAGCTGAAGAATCTCTCTGAGTTTGGTAGATTTTGCCAACCCACAGCTCATGATCATTCCATGTCTAAGATCTCACCTTCTTGGCATCTGCAATTCCTACTTCTCCAAGTATCCTGAGCTGTATGGGTAGACTGAATCTTGGGAAGTTGGCGCTAAACCGGTTCTAGTGAAATCCTCACAAAGGCATCAATGGAAAGAAAATGGCACTCAGATAGGTAATACCCCTCTGCAAAACTGTTCAGCCTCAGACCCCTGGAAAAATGAAAGAGACTTGTCCTCCAGGTTCTCAAAGCATCCCTGAGACTCTGCCTGGCAGACCCTGCTCACAACCCTGAATGTTTTAGCATAGAGGCTGGGCTGCCTCTCCCGCAGAGGCTCTTCCTAGTTTTGTAATCGGGACATTTTGGTGTCTCCTCCTCCATTTCTTCTTCTTTCTCTTCAAATGTGCCCTCTCCCTTCCCCCTCTCCTTGGTGACTCTTCGTCCTCAGTCCTTGGGGCCAGTGAACTCACCTGAAAGCAGCTTCCCGACAAACCTGTGTTCAATACATTCTAATCTGGTTTAAACTGGCTCACTTCACCGGCAAAGAAATAACCTATCAAAAACCACTCTACTGCCTCTGCATGTCCATTGAGGAGATGGTCCTAGGAGTGATGGGAGCATGCAATTTTGTCCTGTGTGGATGAATGGAATTTTTGCTATGTCTTGATGGCTTGAGTTGGACAAATATACAGAATTTGTAAAGTTTGAAACCCCAGGGACACCAGTTTTATTGCTGACACCTTGTTATGGTGACAGTGGGAAGAACATTTGGGAATTCGTAACAGATAGGTCATGCTGCAGAAGATAGCTCCTCCTTGAGTTTTTAGCCTTAGGGATGCTCTGTTAGTAGTCCATATTATATCTGATTGAGTGTCCAGTGTCTCCAGTTTTCCATCCACCATTTTTGTCATAACCTCAAACCAACCCAGGAGGTGAATGAATAATATCTAAGGGCATTCCTCTCTCCCCCAGACAGAGCCCATGCCAATAGGAGTCAACTTAATCTGTTCTCATTTCGTGTGACAAATCCTGCAGAATATATTTTAAGAAAATACCATTATGTTGGCTCACATTTACTTCTGGTAGAAATATACCCCACTCAGTTAATCCATAAACTTTAAAAATACTTATTTCCTATCATTTTAAAGAATTTGTAATTTTTTTCTGACTTAAATAGCTTCAACTGATATAACCTGTCAAATAAAATTTTGAATAAAGCAGCACATTCAAAAATATAGAGAAGTGTATATTTGTTTTTTTTCAAAATAGAGAATTTCGTTTCTACCAATCTTATTTTGACCTTGCTATAGAGAATTGAAGGATTCATATTCCAACTGGACAAGTCCTCCTATAGGCTCAGAACCATTTTGGGAATAGGAGTATAATTTTATAGATTTAAGTCAAGGTATGTCAAACCTTAGGCTTTGTAATAGCCTAATGGACTTGTAAATGTCTAACTATGTCTCCAAACGTCTGTCTTAGTTCTATTCCTGAACACTGTATGAGTAGCAAGAGATCTGGATCCATTCCAGGTCACTCAAAGGTGGAGTTGAACTGGGACTTCCTTCTCAAAGCAAAGTGAACCAGTATAAAAGCACTCTCAAAACATCCACATCATTCCCAGAATTCATTTATCAAACTCTTCTTCTTAAGCACTGTAAACAGCCAAAGGGATGGGAGGCGGGATTTCCAACATCATATCAGGGTGCTCTTGTCACATGGGTGTTTGTGTCAGAAATGAAGGTCTTCTGAGGTCCCACAATTTGTCTGAGAACAGCAGGATGACATTCACTCACTCATTCATTCATTCATTCATTCATTCATTGTAGTTTGCCTCACATCTGGATGGGGTGAATATTCTGTCTGTGATTTTAGACTTTTTCTCCAAACACTCCTGCTTCTGTCAGCCCTGCAGTCAGCATTTACCAGGCATGAAAAAGCGACTCTGTGCTCAGATACAGCAGGCAGACGATCCGCCCCTTCCCTTTCGCTGAGCGCACTTTGATTCCTTCCAGGAAAGTGAGGCACCTCTGAATGTTAGGAATCCTTCATGCAGCTTTCCTCCTCACTGAGAAGACGAGTCATCTATCATCTCTACATCCACCGCTCTATCAAGTAAATTGGCATAAGAAAAATAGATTAAGCCCCAGAGTTTAGAATACTTTTCTTCACTATATTATCTCTTATCTGCTGAGAGTTTTAAATTTTTATTTAATTTGATTTTATTCACATTGGTGTTTTGCCTGCACGTATGTCTGTGTGAGGGTGTCAGACCCCTGTAAATGGAGTCATAGACAGTTATGAGCTGTCATGTGGGTGCTGGGAATCGAACCCAGGTACTGTGGAAGAGCAGCCAACGCCCTTAACATTTAAAATAAACACATCTCGGATGACTTTCTCCAGTTTGAATTTGAAAACTGCTATGATCTTTTCTCCCCTGCTAGTATGGTTTCTATGTCAGTGTGCAAAAAGGATTGTGGTTACCATTCAGGATACTCACATGTACCCTGTAGGGAATATTTTACCGTTATCTTCTAGAGGTAATAATGAATAATTTTTAACATATTCTACAGTAAAAGTTACTGTATGCTGTGAATGGAGTAGTTCTATAGTCAGTTCTCAGTCTACTATATATTCCACAAATGTTTATCAGAAGGGTGGCTGAGTTTACCACCATTTTCCCACTTTGATTTAGAGGGAAATAATGGTAAAGAAGGCATGTTTGAGGGTTTCCCAGGGGACTCTAAGTTTTGGTTGAATTTTTGTCTGAAATGTACTTCTTGTGGTACGCTACCACATGGATGAAAACATTGTAAACTGAAAGCCTCGGAATCAGGGAATTTTTTTTTTCAGGACCCCGTGTATCTCAGGCTGGTATTGAATCACGGGGTCGTGGCGGATGACCTGGAGCAAAGAGATCTTTCTGTCTCTATGTTCACATTCTGGAATTCCAGGTGTTCACCACCATTCCCAGCTGACAATGATCTTCACTCACAGCTTTCGCATCCCCATTCCAACAGGGAAGAGCTCTCAGTTCTTCATACTTCGCGTTCCTCAGCTGTGAAGCTACGAAGGGTTTGGCTAAGGTAACGAAGGCAAGGTCCATGTTTGAAAAAGAAGATTTAACTCGTAGGGTTTTAAATTGCAAAATTCCCCTTGCTTGATGATTTGAGTCAGAAATGTCTTCTACCTAGAACGATCATCTTCAAAGAGACCAAAGAGCATTCAGCAACTGATGGGAGCAGATTTATAGTCCTACAGCCAAAGTTTAGGCCAAGGAACCAGAGGAGCGGGGCACGCACCAGAACATGGCCCACAGAATCTACTAAACTGGGCTCATGGGAGCTCTTGGAAAACAGGGAGTCTGTCGAGATCTGACCTAGGTCTTCTGCATATATGTTACGACTGAGTAGCATGGTGTTTATGTGAAACTCTAAACAGTGGGATCTGGGGCTATCTCTGACTGTTTTGCCTACTTGTGGAACCCTTTCATTCCTGTTGGGTTGCCTCGTTCAGCCTTGAAATAAGAGTATGTGCCTGGTTGTATTGTAGCTTGTTATGCCCTATTTGGTTGATCTCTCTGGGGGGAGGAGGGCTGTTCTTTTTTGAAAAGAGGAGGAGGGGTGGATCTGAGGTAGAAGGCAGATGGAGGGGAGAGACTGGGGGAGTGGAGCGATAGAAAATTGCAGTCAAGGTGTAATATATGAGAGAATTTTTTTTGGCACCCAACCAATGGACAGAAGCTGCTGACCCCTGTGGTTGAATTAGGGGAAAGTTGGAAGAAGCTGGGGAGAAGGGCGAACCTGTAGGAGGACCAGCAGTCTCAATTAACCTGGACCCAGGAGATCTCTCAAACACCGGACCAACAACCAGGCAGCATACACCAGCTGATATGAGGCCCCCAACACATATACATGAGGCCGGGTCTGGGTTCAGCCAGAGAAGATACCTAACCCTCAAGAGACTGGAGGCCCCAGGGAGTTTAGAGGTCTGGTGGGGTAGGAGGGTGGGGAGATGGGGGGATGGGAGGAACATCTTTATGGAGACTGGGGGGCTGCAGGAGGTATGGGATGTGGAAAGTGGACCGGAAGTGGAATAAAATCTGGAGTTTAAGATAAATAAATAAATAAAAGATAAATAAAAATTAAAAAAAACAAAAACAAAAAAAAATGTCCTCTATAGGCACAGGCGTCTTATCACTTTGTCACCAGTTGGTGGCGCTGTTTGGAAAGGTTGTGCCGAGATCCAGCCTTGGTTAAGGGAGTCTAACAGGGGACAGAGGGAGAGTTCCAAGCCTTTCCAACACTCCCAGTTTGTGCTCTCTGCTTCATGCTTTGTGATTGAAGCTGTGATCTCTCAGCTTCCTTTTCTTGTTGCCATGCCAACCAGTCCCTGTCATGCCTTCCCACTAGGATGGACTCTAACTCAGCTGGAACCAAAAGCCAAAATAAACTCTTGCTTCTGCAGGATGCTTTTGGTCGTGGCGTTTTATTACCGGAGAAAGTCTAAAAAGTAACTAACACACCATCTTTAGGCACAGGGAAGGGATGGAGGAAATGGCAGAGTTCAAGAGACCCATGACATGAACCTGTGCTCTGCTGAGTATTTAACCTGAAATCACTTGAGAAATAAACAGGAGAAGGAAAGTCCTTTTTTATCTCCATGATCTTCAGGGTTCTACTCTGCATTGTCACGTCTGTATTCTATATTCCCTACCATGTACTGTGTACAGCCTCCCTGTACTGTGCACAGCCTCCCTGTACTGTGCACAGCCTCC